>MU184481.1:3510-55307 GCA_016904865.1 Pissodes strobi
TGCCAAAAGTTACCTTGAACTTACCAGCATAACTGGTAAAAGCACTGCGACCCTAATCCCGCAGCTCAATAAAGCGATAGATCACCTCAAAGCTCATCACCAACTTAAGCCATCGTCCTCTTTGTTAAAAAAGGACATTAAACCGAAAATTGACACTGGCAGGACCCATGTTAAAAAGAGAAAAAAGGAGGAGCTGTCCGACATGGAAATCGCTAACGAAGAAAGCAGAAAGAGACGGGCAAATAGCCCAATCGAAGCCACAATCGCAAGTGACAAATCCGCAGATAATTCTGCGATCCTGATACCCAGCAATGATCCCGAACCCTACAAGACGATAGGGTTGAAGAAAAACATGAAGGTAGTCAACCTTGACTTCGGAGGGCCCTCTGTGTCTACCAGCAATAGATACGAGGCCCTGTCCGACCTCGAAGACGACAGCAGTGCCGTGTTAAACCCGAACATGACAAAAAAGACTGCCAGCCGGACTAGTGCAAGGCTGAAAAAGAAGGCACAAGTCCCAATTAAGGTAAAACCCGGTCCACCACCCCCTATCGTCTTGCAGGGCAAAATTAATAGCCATAGAAAGCTCCAAAAACATATGCAAAGGATGCATATATCAAAATTTTCTATTAAGTACGCGAAGAATAGTACAATAATCTATCTTGAAAGTGACAAGGATTGGCAGGTCTTCAAGCGCAATTGCGACAACGAAAATATGTGAAGTACCACTCCTATGCAGATAAGCACCAAAAGACCAGGGCATACGTACTTAGAGGGCTAGACGGGGACATCCCTATAGCAGAAATTAAAAGACAATTACTAGAGGAGTATGACTACAATGCTAAAAATGTCTTTGAAATGAAGAAGACGTATGTGCCCTCTATTTGGTTGTCTTAGACGCATCCATCACCCTTAGAAAGGTGCAGCCAGGATATAAGGACCTTGATGAACATCAAGGTCACTTGGGAAAACCGACGAAGCACAAAACCAATCATGCAATGTCGCCGATGTCAGGGCCACGGACATTCAATGTCATATTGTAACCGTGATTTTAAATGTTCCAAATGTGGCCAAGGGCATGAAATCACTTCATGTACCTCGGAGAGTGTTAAATGTGCAAATTGTGGAGGCCCTCACCTGGTAATAAACCCAGATTGCCCGGTTTGTGTGTTTAAACTCAATCAACTTCAGAACGCGACAAGCAGCAAACCCGCCCCTAAGAAATTAGTTCCTGCACCCTTGCCCGCCACGCCGGCCTGGCAGGGGCAAGGTCGTCTGAACCAAGGCCGGGGTATAAAATCAGGACCCCAAACCCCATCGCAGCCCCAGGAAAAGCGCCCACCCCAGAGCCGCCCCCCCCCGCAGGCTCAAACCGAAACCCAACAAAACAAGGTAGGCACTATTTCTAGTAATGTAACTGATCACTTCACGAATCTACATAACGTAGTAAACGAGATTAACTCACTTGTGAATGTTTCGGAATTGTTCTTCGCATTGGACGAGTTTTGTTCAATGCTAAAAGCATGCAACGGGGACAAGGCTCGTGTGATGCAGGAAACAATACATTTCTTCTCAACCGAAATATTTAAATATAACATATAACTGATGATTTATCATGGAATTGTAACGGTATTAGACAGAAAATCGGCGAATTCAAGCATTTTTTGTATGATTCCAACTTGTTCTTCTGCTCGAAACTTTTTTGCCCCAAGACTTTTTGCTGAAAGTCCGTGGGTATACCGTCGAGCGCTTCGATATGCGTACCAGCGGAGGGGGAGTGGCCTGTCTGGTGCATAGGTCGCTGAGGTATAAAAGGAAAAATCTAATAAATTCTCGCATTGAACATGTAGCCATCGAGTAAGACGGCGGCCTTTGCAGCTCCACCAGCTTTGCGCCTCACGCAAGAAGACTTCGCTGCCTTTCTCACCCCCGGCAAGAAGTCACTTCTCATCGGCGACTTCAACGCCAAACACGTTGAGTTTAACGATGCTAGTACTACGCATAAAGGCACCGTTCCTCGAAACTTTTTAGAAAACAACCTGGAAATCCTATACCACAGAACAAGATATCCCACCTTCCACAGTGTAAACACGTCTTCGTTCCTGGATGTAGCGATGACCCGAGGGATGGCAGGAGTTGCATCGCCTAAGGTTGTCTGCAACTTTAACTTGCCAATTAAGATAAGCCTAGCTAACACTAGGCGGCCGGAAGCCTATGGGAAATTTATTTCCTATAAAAATCTTGATTGGCGGGTGTTTCGACAGGGGCTAAACGAGGCAACTGTCATCCCAAGGCAAATCGAAACCACCCAGGAACTAGAGGACTCAATTTAATGTCATAAAACTCCGATATCGACCGTGGAATAGGCCTCTTGGGGATACCACATTAAAAAAAACGCGCCGATCAGCTCTACCTCAAAGGGTGGTGTGGAAACGAGTTGAAAATTATATTTTCTTGTATTATGTTTGCACTAAAATAAAAAAAAAGTTATTGTAGGTCAGCAATACTAAGAAAATATCGACCGTAGATCATGATAGATGAAAAATGCCCATATCCAAGTATGTAAGAGCGCACTTCAAAAAATCATATCTTTTATAATATAAAGTCAAATTTAACGAATCAAGCATCAGTTTACTTAGAAAACCTTACTCTTACAGAAAAAAATATACCAGAATTGTTTGGTAGCCATATTTTATTCAATCCGCGATTAAACTCTGATTTTGATAAAATTTGCAAACTACCCCCCAAGTTTGGCGCGCCTTAGAGCAAAAAATATTGGTCCGAGCGAAAAAGTGCATAAAAACAAAGTTGTGCGTAATTTTGTTTTCTACATCTTTTATTTGAACTTTTTTTATATAGCACCTACTCCAACGGTGCTATTTTCCTCCAAGCGCCACGAAGCAGATTTTTCATCCCCCCACCCCTCGAGCGGCACCCCCCCGAGGTCGCAAACTTAAATGTACTATAAGGGGACCTATCTCTACCATCCCACAAAATTTCATTTCTATTCGACCTTTTGCAAATAGAAACCCCCTATCGCTTGGCCCAATTTCGGCATTGTTAATAAAACTGTGTTGTAATAACTACAGTAAAGTTAAGGTTTCGCAATAACACATACCTCTGCGAAGATGAACAGGCAACTCAATTTTCTTATTCTTCCTATTGAAAGAAAATTTTCTAAATATTAACTTCTTCTCCATGGTCAGTATCAAAAACCAAAATTCGTCTTTTTGCTTGTTGAATTTTTTACTAAAAACGTTCATTTTACTTGATCCGTCTCTAAATAACTCTAAACTGAACATATATTCTCCTTCTGTCATGCCTCGGACGTGAATCATGCGTTGGCTATTATCCTCTTCTATATCTAGGTTCATGTTGTTACCAATATTTTTAATACTTGTTTGTACGGACAAAATTGGATAATCGTGTATCATTCTGATAACGTCAGCCGATGCTTTACTACCTAGAATATTTGTGAAAATACAGGAAATATCTCTAGATAAGTCTCTCTTTCCACTCATGAAGGATTTTAGAACCGTTATACATAACTCTGAACTATTTAATCTTAAATGGCTGCAAAGTTGTTCTTTAATTTGTCTTAAATTCCCACGATTTATGTAAGGAAGCATCATAAGGTTCGATTCAGAGATCATGTATCCTTGAATAAGCATCTGACATAAATATACTAGTTTCATTGTACAGTCAAGCCAGTTTCTACCTGCGGCCAAATTCATCATAGCCTAAAAGATTTTTTAGTATAATAACATAGTACATATAAATACACATACATGAAAATAGAAAACACTAGACATTAAAGCTATAGTGAACTTTTTATTTAAATATAAATTATGTAAATTTATAATCTTTGATTTTTATATACACAGCACAGCAAGTCCACTTTAAGATAAGAAAATTTTGTTGTTTTGGATAATACTAAGTAATTCAGCGAATAAAAACTAATTGTCTTTTAAATGAAATAGTAACGTACACTCACATAACCATGCGGAAGTAAAACGCAGATTGTACTATAATCATCAATTTTTGCACTGCTTTGCTACATTAAAAACGATAATATTTTAAGATGAAAAGAAATTTGCGGCCCCTTGTTTCAATACAAAATTATTAACACACTGGCTTTAATAAAATTAGTGTTGAAAGGATTTTGTAACGTAATGGTAACGCTACGTCTTTAATTTCGGTTACTTTTAACAATCCTCCCAGCTTTCGGGGTAACACTAATTTTACGATGCCAGAGTACAAATAATATCGAGTAGATTCACTCAGCAAAAATCGTTTGATGTTTTTGGATCAAATTTGCGTTTGACCCAAAAAGCCGCAGCACGGTAAAAAATTAGATTTTACTCTACCTGCAGCAGCGAGCAGTCTGTGAGGGGAGATTCAAAAAGTATTAGCTGATGCAAAATTATTTCCTCGGTTATTATTTCATACATGATATTTCAAAGAGCGATTAAGGTAATTTTTAATACGTGATTCAAATGAATAAAACTATGTAACAAAGTTATGCAAAATAGTAACGTATAATCAAATTTAAGTTTAAGTAAATAAACTAACACGATCTCTCACGGGTATGATGTCATGTGGCAAATGCACTTTTTCACGATTTGAGGCCCTATACTAGGATAATAGAAACATTTTCAATGTTAAAATATAAGAGTGGCTTTAAAAACACAAAAGGTCATGTGAAAAATTCGCAATTATTAAAATATAAACGGTTTTTTTGCTCACGCTAGTGGTGACGGGCATTTTTGTCATATTTGTTTCCTTTTCTCACTATTGTCTTTATCCAAATTTAGGTAAATAACAGAATTTTAATAAAGACATATTTGTTAAACCGATTGTACGTGCAATTGAAAAACTGCATGCATATCTAATATCTAATCAGAGAACTGTCTTTATAAATCTTACATGATAGGGTCTTTGGGACATCTAAAAAATGAAAATCCTTCACCCACTTTTGTAATACAATTATCCGCACAACATCTCGTCATTGTAGCGATCTTAATAATTAATTATTTCAACGCGACCCAACAGTACACAATATCAAGGCGTTTGCACACTGACCGTAAATTCTCCCTCGTAGAGGAGCCATCGGTGGCCACGAACCAGATTGATCAGGATTCGCTTCGAAGCTAAAAACTGTCGGCGAAATTGGAAATTTGTCTCGAGTGAACCTACTGTATATATTTATTTATACCGTGACGATGCCAGCGCCAAAGCAGCGTATGTCAGAACATACGCTGGGAAATTATAGGTAGCTACATTTAAACTACCAATAGTAAACGATAAAGATACATTTGTTTTAGCTTCAAGGAGGCCGTATATTATTAAGATGAAAAGGTAAAGTGCAATAAAAACAAATCTGCCACAGAAAAAAATAATTTGGCTAGCAGGAAGTAATTAAAATCAAAGTCAGACATGGAGATTGGAATTTGCGTCCAGCGTAATAATGATACTCATATTAACTAAATAATGATATTAGTCAAAACGAAAATGTTACATAATAACGAAAAAAGACATATCACACGATATTTTCGATGTAATTCACTTCTTTGAATACTTTGCAAAAAGTCTGCTGCACTTAAATTAATCCAATATCAATAATAAAAATTAAACAAAATCAAACAAGATCAAAACATATGTCTTAACTAAGTTCAAACCATATTATTAGGACTCTAGTATCATTGAATCCATCGACCACAAAAAAATTAACATATGATCACACGATATTCGATTCTCTGCTTCCTTACATTCATGATAAAGAACTAACATAGATATGTCATAATCAATTCTCTGAAGGACCTGCATACCGCCCTCTTTAAGGCGACGCGTGGCGTCGCGCCTATGAGAATACCATACCACGTTGCGACAGATTGTTGCGTGAGGGCGGTCGCGTCGCCGAGGTTACTGTCGGATAAGTGAGATTCGAACTTACAAATTAAAATAAAACTTGAACATGATTAAAGGACGTGTAGTCAATCAGCAACTACTCAAGTACCTTGAGAACAACAGAATAATCAATGCGGTTTTCGCAAAGATAGGTCGACAGGAGATATATTGGCCTATGTCACTCATATATGGAGTAGAGCAATTGAGAACTACGGAGTCTCGACCGATTGCGTCGGATATTTCGAAGCCATTCGACAGAGTTTGGCATGACGGACGGATTGCTCAATAAACTGCCGTCCTTTGGACTGCCAGCCTGTCTCTCTGCAGCTGGCTTGCCAGTTTCCTTAAGAACCGATCTCTGCACGTTGCAGTTGATGGACACATCTCAGACACATTCACCATTAACGCGGGCGTGCCTCAGGGTGCAATACTTTCACCAACTCTGTTCCTCATCTATATTAATGACCTGCTGACCGAAACGAATAATCCTGTTAACAGTTTTGCAGATGACAGTACCCTTGTCTCCCAATTTAGATGAGAAAAACCTTCACCAGCCACTGAAACTTATCACCGCAGACAGAAGCAAGTAATCAAGACCTGGAGAAAGTCAGTTCAATGCAGCAAAGACCCAAGCAGCCACGTTTACCAAGAGGACCAATACGGCGGGCCCTGATGTCATTATGGCAGCATCGACCATTCCTTAATCGTACTGAGGGTCTCGGTCAACAGCAATATGTCCTGATATGACCACGTTGCTAACATCGCAAAATCAGCCTCCCAGAAGCTTGGTGCGCTATTTTGCAACAAAAAACTGTATACACCGCAGCAGTTGCTCTTGCTCTACACAGCGCAAATAAGATCGTGCTTAGAATATTGCTCACACATCTGGGGTGCCGCACCAAAACACACCCTAAAGCTGCCATTCCATTCAGAAGAGAGCTGTGCGTCTCATCGGCTCATTTTTTAAAATTACAAAAATTATCAATCTCTAGCAGGTTTTTCACTTGATGTGGAACTCCTGTGAACCTTATTTCTAGCTTTTTGTACACAGAATTGCTATGACTTTAGCTCCTTCCAATTACCCTACAAAATACGAACCTTGATGTCCCTATTAAGTCAGCTATTAATTTAGGTTCTCATTGCTGCAATCTGGTGGAACTCGACATTCATTCGTTTAGTTGGCTGTGGGAAAAAGCAGATTAACAAAAACTATGGAAACTATGGAAGCTCAAAATAACTACAGTAATTGTCATCTGAATAAGTGTAATCTTGCAATCTTATTCATTGCGTAGTTTATCCTGAAAATGCCTTTAAGTGAAAATGAGTTACGAAACATTATGCGGTAAGTTTTGTAATGTAATTTAAGAGGGCCTCATTAAAAAAGGTATTTCAAACAGATTGCGCCAACGACAAGATTTTAGAGGGAATCTTTAAACTAAAAATATTGTGGTCAGTGTCAGATTTTTTGGGATCGAGAAAGTCCATTTTACTACTCATTTTTATCTACTCTAACTCTTGATTTAAATCAGAGCGGCTTGTTGTATCAGACGCATTTCTTATTTACTTTGCGAATCAAATAGATTACAAGAAAGTGACAGACTCTACTTCATAACTTTCTCATATGCCCTTCATATTAGGAGTCTGTTAGCTTTAATTTTTGTGGCGTTTGACAAGATCGATAAAAAAATTAACATTTAAACTGACGAACTCATAAATAACAGTAAATAAACTGTCATGCCGTCGCATATTAAATAGATACTAGAGTGAGTAAATACATATTTTTCAAATATAAGTTGTAGATTCACAGGCGTTCGTAGAGTCCTTTTGATTTTTGTCGCTGTATGGTACACAACATAAATCTAGTCTTATATAGTAAAAATATATGTTAAATATGATTTACTTACATGAATAATACGTATGATCTGATCCAAAACAGACTTTAAATCCAAAACATACTCCTGATTAGGCAAATTGCAGTCCAACAAATAACATTTTATCATCAGTAAAACTTTTAAACAAGGAGAATCATACGGAAAATTTGTTTTGATATCCAAATCTCTAGCCAACTCTCTAAAAAAAACATTGATAATTTAAATACAAGTTAAACAGTACTTCAGTATCCACTAGATTCACATCTATAACAAAAATTAACGGATATACTGTGCCCAAACACCTAAGGGAAACATCGAAATTTTGATCAATGCTTGAAGTATAATTTTCTCATTTCTGCGTCTAATCCTTTCTATTTTCAACACGATAAACTAATTTCGGACACATATAATCGACCAGCAACTTGTGGTATTAATGCTATGTCAAACTACCAATCCTATATCGGAATAAATTGACTTAAAAAAACGGAAACAAAGCCGGATTTAATCGAATTAGCATTTACTTGATGGAGATCCATAACTAAGAACCACTTAAATAAGTAAACAAACCACTTAAAGATTTCCACTAACTTTATTTAAACATGACACGTGTTTCGACGGTAACGTCTTTTTCAAATGTGAATAGTTACACTAAAATATGCTAAAATTATATAGTTCAGCTGTTGCAGGTAAATTACAAAAAATAATCTTGACCCAGGTGCCTCATGAATAGCAAAGAAAACAAGTTGACAATTTCTAGGAAAGGTTTAATAACGGAGAAAACCCAAAATCAGTTTGTTTGTTAAGTAAAATATTCCATTTTTTATATTTATTGATTTCCATAATTTCTAACAGATTTAATTTTTTACCTTTATTTTCAATATGTAAAACATTGAAATCATTATTGAAAATGTGGTTTTCATTAATTAAATGACAAGCATAGTTAGAAGTATCCTTGCCATTAATAAAAACAAGACTGGTGTTCTTTAATTCTCCTTTCAAAAGGTCTACCAGTTTGACCAATATATACTTTGGAACACGAACCACAATTTAATTTATAGACACCATTTTTCTTACTTTTAGGTGTAGGGGATTTGTTATTTTTAATGAACTTACTAATTTTATTGTTGGTTTTAAAGGCAATTTTGGCATTCATATTTTTATTTTTTATATACTGTGATAGTTTTTGTGTTAACTTTCCTGTGTGTGTTAAAATTTGATAATTGTTAAGTTCATTATTATTAATTTTTGGGTACACCAATAATTCTAAAGCTTTTTTGGTATCGTAATTTTTAATTAAATTATCAACAATGTTAGCCTTATAACCATTATTCACAGCAATTTGTTTGATTATATTAATCTCTTTATTGTAATTATCTTCAGACAAAGGAATATTATTTAGTCTATGTATAAAACTATTAAATGCTGCCATTTTTTGATTGTACGGATGGTTAGATGAGTTGTGAATAATTATATCCGTATAAGATGGTTTGCGATAGATGTCAAAGGTATGTTTATTGTTTACATTTGAAATTTTGAGGTCTAAAAAATTAATAGAGTGTTCCTGTTCCAATTCTACTATAAATTTACAGTTGTGTCGTTGATGTCAACGTAGCGGTAATTTTTTATATATAATAATAAATAAATCAGGTAAAACATTCATTTTAAGGGCATGTTTAATTAAAATATATTCGATTGTTAACTTCAAAAAATAGCAAACTATATTTATATTGTGCAATGCAAAGACTACAGAAAGTCCCAACTAAAACCTAATTTATGGAAAGAAATAGGCGGGATACTTATTTAAGCAGGTAGTGAAATGCACCATTATTAAAAATTACTAAAACGGAGTTTTATCCACAATACCGGCCCAGAATTATTGCACTCGACGCCGACGCGCGTTTCGCTAACCATGTTAGCATCATCAGGAGATGATTAAAACTTCAGTTCAGTTTTAATCATCTCCTGATGATGTTAACTGGGTAGCGAAACGCGCGTCGAGTGCAATAATTCTGTTTCGGTATTGTGGATAAAACTCCGTTTTAGTGCATGTTGCCGAAGGTTCCAAACCCCAACATAGGCATTATTAAAAATGCAAAATAAAAATAGAAAAAGCGAAACATGAGGAACATAACTAATAGTGGGGATAACCCATGTACTATTATTGTTTAGCATCTTTGTGGCATGGTTAAAAACATGTCAATTAATTTCTGTGAAAGTTAATTTAATTCTTCGTGGATCATGCTCTCAAAGTCTTGATGTATGGTTTTACTTTTCGGTTACTCTTTCCATTTTCACCTTAAAACATGACGTGGATTATTATCACCAACCAACGGGTCTTCTTGCTCTTAATTTTCATCAATGCAACGACTTTCATCATATCTGCATGACAAGCTTTATCCTCGATGCTTCTCTCAGGTGGTTTCTTAATTGGGTAGTATTTTTAGTCCGCCGCGTGCAGATACAAATATTTTGCCGTCCACTTGTCATTTTTGGATGTATTAATCGATGCCTATTTTTTTTGGGTTCAGTGTCGTGTCGTGTGACCACTCTGTATAGTGCGAGACTACAAGGAAAACAGGGAGTATTTAGGAAGTCTCCGCGTTACAGAACTTCAGCTAAATAACGCCACCTGATTGGCTAGATAAGCACGCGTGTTACACTAACCCCGTCCGACAATGTTGTTTACGTTTTTGCACTTCAAGCATTATTTGTATTCATGCAATGCCCTCCGCTCGCTGTGGGACGCAACCAACAATAACTAACCCAAGGCATGCCAAAACTAACCAAAAAAAAAAAATAAATAAAAAAAGTCTGCAAGGGCTGGGCGTCGAACCCATTACTTTGCGTTCTAAACATGCGAGTCTTACCATCTAAGCCAGGCATTCACATTCCAACTTTTCTCGAAAAGTCTCGTACAGGATGTCCGGTTATAAATGTAACCCCCCTTTAACTTTTTTATTTGCCCTCATATAAAAAATTGTTAAATCCAAAAGTTGTTACAGTTTTCTGCGGTGTTACTAGAAAAACAATTGAACATCGAAATTGTATTGTACAGATTAAATTAATGTTTTTCTTCTGTATATCGGTAAAGCTCTTTAAGGCAAGTTCAGTAATATAAGGTTTGTTGGGCCTAGCTGTAATAGTTATCGCGTAAATTGCAAGAATGTCGGGTATCTGATTATTACTGAACCCCTGTCCTTACTTCTTTATTTGGTGAGCTAGAAAAAAATTCTTCCTTCAGAAGCTTTTCTGCGGTGTTACTAAAAAAATCAATTGAACATCGGAATTCTAAACTAAATGTAACCCCCCCCCCCCCACTAACTTTACTATTTAACGGAATTTAGGAAAAACGCGTTCAGTATAAAAGTTTAATGGTTCAAAATTATTTTTTTAAAAACTTTCATTTATACAGGGTGCTTTAGAAAGTCTGGGAGTGGTCCAACTATCTTATTTCAAATGAATTCCCTATTTCTTTTATTTCAGTTTTGCATTCTACTTGAAATTCTAAACATTTTTTATGCAGCATATACCCTATGTCTGACTTTAATAGTTACATCGCAAAACGCAAAAAAACTATAAGCTTTATCATTATCATTCGATATAGCTAGGTTTGTTGATTTCATCAGTTGGCCATGAAATTTGACATCCGTCAAAAGACTTTCTTCCACGCTGACATTAGTTTTGATTTTTTGGTAAAACATTACTTAACTATGGGTTATTCTGAACAAGAAAGAAAAGACATTTATAAATTTTATGTTAAGTATAATTATAATACAAAAATGGGCTCAAAGGGAATATAGGCGTGTGTATGGCGGCGAAAGAGTTGTTCCGGCTGCATAAACATTTTAAAGAGTCTATGACCAAGTGGAGGATACCACATCATTTAAGAAAAAGAAGAGAACAATTCCCAGAGATCATGCCAACGATGAACTAAATATCCTTTTATACTTCGAAGGTATGTATAACAATGGAATTGGCAAAAACCTATACTTTAGTGATATATTCGATAGCTAACGTTTTTGTAGCATACTATGACTCTTATGAGTATAATAATTTTCATTTCAGAAAAGCCTGAAGAGTCGCTTAGAAATGCTTCGAGAGATTTAGAGAAAACTAAGCGCAAAGTGGATATCACGTTACATAATAGTTATTTATGTACCAAGGGTATTAAGTAGATGTTTATGCCAAACCCGAGGGCCTCTGGCCAGAGGGTTTATAAGTCGCTCGAGGGCGTACACATCTATTAATACCCGTGGTGCATACAAACTTTTATGTCATACTAGTTCGTTATTGCATTCATAATATGTAAATATTTAAAAAAATACGAATTTAATTCAATTATTTGAATCCATAAAGTATACTTTATGCCCGCACAGGCCATAAAGTGGACTTTATGCCCGCACGGGCATAAAGTAATCCATTATGTAAATGGTATCTAAGGTATAAAAACACAATAATGTACTGGTATGACATAAACATAATCATTTATTTAAAATATTACCAATTCAGAGACTTACTGATGCCATTAAGGCAGCGCGTCTTATTTTTTGCCAGAACATGATAATTAACATAAATAGGGACAGAAATTACTTGCACAATATGTTATTTACCGATGAAGCAACATTTGTTACTTCTGGGATATATAATAGAAAAAATATACATTTTTGGGCATCACAACATCCACAGGCTATTGGGATCTGACATCTGGGAGGAGTCTAATCGGTCACGTCACAACATGGAGGAAGCAAGCTGCAATATTATACAAAAATAGTGTGATTAGTGAATTTTAAAAAATTTTTTTATTAACTTTGGAAGCTATCTGTGAACATGCGGGAACAAATCTCTCCCAGAGATGTTTTGTAGAGGGTGAAAGAACGGGACATATGCGGGACACATCATGAAATGTGGGAAATATAACCACGGTAATAAATAAGAGTATTACCGTGAATATAACCAAACAAGTAGTAGCTCTGACACTCATCTACAAACATCACATTTGAGAGAAAAACCACATGAAAAAAACGTTGTGATTAATTCGAACCGCAAGATTTTACAGTGCAAGTGTTCTTGTAAGGCTGGTTTAGGAGAAAAATGTAAACTCATGTGTTTTTTGCATTACCTGGTAAAATGTAATCCTCTTTTTTGAAATGCTGAGAACACACTTTCAGCGATGGTTTGGACTCATGTACTTTTAAAGAAATTTGCCATGCTTTCAAACGATCCATTTCCTCCAAACTCCCAAAAAGTTTCTTCGATTCACTACGACGGCGACGTCTTCATTTTGTCTTGGAAAACGATGAAATCTGAGTGATAAGTCCGTGCTTGCTGTACTTTTTCAATTTTTCACACAACACATTACGATTATTGAAATTTTTACGATCGCGAAACATTTTTTTAATGCTTTTTTAGTAAAATTCGAGCTCAACTAGACGTACTGACACCTGGATGCGTATAATATATGAGCGGCTAAATACCAAGTTGCGATCCAACGAATCCATGTCTATACGTTCTAGCAAAATTTCTACAACGCCTCGGTGGCATAGTAGGCAGAGTGCTTGCCTGTCATTCCTGCGCTGCGGGTTCGATTCCCGTCGGTCGCGACAGATGTTTTGTTTATTGTTTTTTATTAATTTACCTTTTTTTCTTAATTTTAGGTTAGTTTTGGTTAGCACTTGGTTAGATCTTGTTGATTGAGCCCCCGTAGCGAGTGAAGCGAGTGGAGGGCCATGAAAAGCCATAATAATGCCCCGCCTGACGGATGGCAACTTGTTATTTAGCCTCTCGTTACAATATAATGCAGCTTGGCTCATTTAATTTTTCGACCACCAGGTGTCGCAGCAACATGCGTCAGATCCCAATACGTGAAAAAAAATATTCTGGTCGGCAGTCATTACATGTTTCGTGTGGGGTTTTAAATGGTAGAATAATTGGCCCGATTTATTTTCAACAGCCTTAATGGAGATATGATAACTGAATTCATTAATAATTTAAATGAAAATATAGAAATTATCTGGCAGCAGGATGGGGCTCCCCCAATAATGTAGCTCCAGTAACACCATGTTTCCTGAATGGATTGGTAGATCCGGTCGAATATATTGGCCTAGCAATAGTCCGGATTTGTCAGTCTTAGATACTTTTTTATGGGGGCATCTAAGGGGCAAAGTATCAGCCGAAAAAACTTTGAAGAAGTGGCTATTTTAAATAACAAACCATATATTATTGGAAACGCCGTTAATAGACAGCACAGGATTTATATAACATGCATTGAGCAGAATGGTGGTCATGTAGAGCATCTAATGCAATAAAAACGTAAAAATATTACATTGTTAGCTTATTATATATATTTTTTAAATGGTTCCATTTTAACTAATATTTTAAATAAAGATAATAACAACTTAGACTACCTATATTTATTTAATTGATGATATCCTAAACCTAGCTAGCTATATCGCATTATAATGATAAAGCTTATAGTTTTTTTTGCGTTTTGCGAACTATTAAAGTCAGGCATAGGCTATGATACATAAAAAGTTTAGAATTTCAAGGAGTATGCAAAACTGAGACAAAAAAGGAATCTCATTTGAAATAAGATAGTTGGACCACACCCAGATTTTCCGAAACACCCTATATAAGTGAGGCAGTTTTTTTTAAATTATTTTGAACCATTAACTTTTATTTTGGACGCGTTTTTCCTAAACGTAAAATAAAAAAGTTAATGGGGTGTTACATTTAGTTTAGAATTCCGATGTTCAATTATTGTTTTTCTAGTAACACAGCAGAAAAGCTTCTGAAGGAACCTACAACTTTTGTATACATTTTTTCTAGCTCACCAAATAAAGAATTTGGGAGCGGGGTTCAGTAATAATCAGATACCCGACATTCTTGTAATTTACGTGAGTTAACTATGATAGCTAGACTCAACAAACCTTATATTACTGAACTCGTCTTAAAGAGCTCTACCGATATCAGGAAGAATATACAGGGTGTCCTATTTAAAAAACATTAATTTAATCTGCACAGTAGAATTTCGATGTTCAATTGTTTTTCTAGTAACACCGCAGAAAACTGTATGAAGATCCTTATAACCTTTGTACTTAACATTTTTTATACGAGGGCAAATAAAAAAGTTAAAGGGGGGTTACATTTATACCGGACAAGTGCGTGGATTGAAAAAACGTAAACAACATTGACGGGGCGGGGTTGGAGTTAGCCAACAGGCGGTGTTATTTAGCTCGGGTTCTGTAACGCGGATGCTTCCTAAATACGCAAACCGGGCGGGGTCTGATCTATAAAAATGTTAGCGTCCCTTCAAATCAGGAGTGGTGAGTATGGAACCTAAGCAGCAAAAACAATGGATATTAAATAAAACGAGAAATATATTGAAGCAGTTTATTGACAGTTATTTTATGAACAATTCTTCAATATATAGAAAAAAACTATGTTGACATTTTTTAGGTTGACGGCTGCGATTATAATGGTTCTATTCCTAATAAATTGCTGCCTTCATCTGAAAAAGATGACGTGTCATCATCACTACTTGAAGATCCCACTAACCATTTCAATTTATCGGCCTACTTCCCAGTATTTCTCGTCAATACAACGAACGTGTTTAACGTATGAATTCCAATTTTTCGTTGATATTGATCAATCGCTTCTAATGTAAGTTTATTTAAATGTTTAATATAGCTTTTCACTGCTGCCCATACGAGTTCAATAGGGTTCAGATCATACATATACGGAGGTAGCCTTAGAGGTGTATGACCCCGACTACGTAAAAGAGCACTAATTCTATAGTTTTGCAGGCTTATTGGCTGAGATTATCACATATAAATGAAATCTCCATGTAGGATAATCAAATTTGAGATTCTTCATCAAGAGAGTATATGACATTTTGCAATTAAGCTTTATTTTGTATATGAGAATGTCAAGGGGCATTATCCAATACCACGACTGATCCTGGAATAATGTTAGGTAAAAGCTTTTCTATAAACCATTTTCAAAATATCCCTATCTGTTCCTGATAGTACCCAATTGTTAGCGAAAAACTACTGGAAGAAATTAAATGAAGAGTAAAGGCTATGTGCATGTACGAAACATAGTAATAAAACAATCTTTGTATTCCATGCAAAAATTTAATCCAAAAGGACTTCTATAAATAGCGTAACAGAGCGCTTTTGGCCTGAGCCATCATCAGTGTTACCTGAAAAGAATCCCCTGTTAGTGGAGAGTCAGATTGCTGCTGATTTTTTTTTTTTTGGTGAAGAAAATGATGAGATGAACACTGTTATGTTCGCTTACAAATTTGTTGATATTTTAAAGGGGTTAATTAAAGGTATCAATTAAGAATGATGATTTTTTTAGTGATTTTTTGAGAGTAAAAAGCAAGAAAAATGGTGGACTTCTTTCACTTACTTGTCAGTAGAAAAGAACATATCCAAGTTGAATGATGCACGCCAGTGAAAAATCTTGATCTCTCAATGAGCAATTTCCGTGTATTTTGACACTTGTGACTAATGAATACCCTTGATCGTCAAAGCTGGTTTAAGGTTTTATACCCGTACGGAAAATCTATTTTGTCCTTTATAACGGCAAGTAAGTAGTGTTTTTCGGGTCGCAACTTTTTTAAAACTAAAGTAGAAATCTTCTATTGCTCCTCGAATCACTTGAAAATCATCATTATCTATTTTACTTTTATATGATATTCGCGGGCTTTTCTTGCCGAGAGATATAGAAGGTTCGGCAGAGATATAGAAGATTCGGTAACATGGCGAGTGAGAGTGACGCGGAATTTTCGGTCCGTAAAATAGCCGAAAATATCTGCTTCCATTGTGCTAAAAAAATTATAACAGCTGTGAAGTGCAAAAAGTGCCACAACCACTTCCATGCCGCCCGTTTGCAACAAGCATGTGGTGCTAAAACGGCAGTATGCAAGCATGTCCCCTGTGAACAGCCTTCTAACCTCAAAAATGCCGTCGAACACGAAGGTGATCTTGCGCAATTAAGGCAGCTATACGAAGAGCTAAATCAAAAATACATCTCCCTGGAACGCAATTTCCACGTATTAAGGGAAAAGCTGGAAAAGCTTGAGGAAAAAGTGCCAGAAAATAAACAGGTACAAAGTCCAGGAACAGCAAAAATCCTAGATTCAAGGATTTCCACGGAACAACTGGCAACGTTGTCAACTCGCCAGAGACAGAAGTCAGTTGTTGCTGTCTGCGCGAGCACATCGGCGACAGTGAATCAGCAGAACATGCGGAAAACGCCATTGAAAGAGAGACGAAAGAAAACTGTTTCTGATATGACAGCAAAACAGAAACCTGAGATTGACATTGACGGTGACAATGATATTGATTTTGTTGAGCAATTCCACGGTGAAAAACTCTAGTTTCCCAGAAGAGTGCCACAAACGTTCCAATTACTGAACCATCTCATACAAAAGAAATCTGAGGAAAAAATTCCCTTCCCCTGCTGACAGACCGGAACCAATTAAAGGTGTGAATAAAACTAAAAGTACACTGGAGGTAGCACAAAAACTGTATTGGGTGTTTGTCTCTGGTCTTTCAAAAAACACAGAGCCCCAAGCAATACTGGACTTCCTGAAGAATCATCAATCTGATGCAAACATCATCTGTGGAGAAAATGAAGACTAAATCAAAGCAAGTTAGTTCATTCAAACTTGGAGTACCAAGGCAGCAGGTAGACAGTATAATGAATCCAGAGCTTTGGCCAGAGGGTATAAGAGTTAACCATTTTCGCAACCAACAACGCCAGCAAACCAAGGTGGTTTCTCCTCTGAAAGGCGGAACTCCGTAACGGTAACCTGAGTCTGTGTATTTTTTTCACATTAATGTACAAAGTTTATGTAATAAAGTGTCAAAGCTGGAGGTAGTCCTCAATGAAAATGCTTTTGACTGTATTTGTATCAATGAGCAATGTTTAAGAGCTGACCAGTTTTCCGTGACAACTTTGGAAGGGTATAAAAGTGCCTCCAGGTTTTGTAGGTCTTCTAGAAGTCACGCCATATATTTAAAATCACATGTTGACTATCATGACTTAAACATCTCAAAACTTTCTGTCGAACTTGAATGTGAGGCGGCAGGTGTTTTCCTTAAAAAACATTCCACCCAGCTTATTACAGTATATAGGTCCCCTAATGGTAATTTTTCTAAATCCTTGGACATCATGGCATGTAAATTGGACAGTATGACTTTATCTCTAAATGTCATTATTACAGGTGACTTTAATGTCCATTTTACCACTACTGATACTAGGGCAGTTGAGCTGGAGAATCTTATGATGTCCTATGGTCTTCATCCGACAGTTAATTTCCCAACAAGAAACAATGCGTCTCGACAATGTGTTCACAAACATAATCACCTGGACAAATTATTCTAGGCCTTTCGATTTACATCATCTGTCCGACCACAGAGGTACAGTTTTTCATTTAAAAAAACTTAATACAGAAAAAAAAAAACAAAATCTAGAATAAACTATAGACCAATTACAAATGAGGGTCTATTTACCGTTTATAATAATGTTGAAAAGATCGGGTGGCAGTTTGTCAATGATCCTAACATCACCCCTGACAATAAGTTTCAACTATTTGTTGAAGTTATAAATGAGTCCGTAGAGCTCAGTTTTCCTCTGAAATCAAGAATTCCCAGTAGTGATAGACAGACCGTAAAGGTTAAGTGTATTGAGAGAATCGAGGGAGAGGCTTCATGCTCTGGATGCTGTGAGTAAGCAATATCCTGAGTTGGTACCAAGGCATCTGGTCAGTGGGTATAGGAAGGTCTATAGAGCTAATATCTGCAGTTCTAAAAAAATAGCATATGATGCTTATATTAAAAATTCCAATAGGCCAAATGTTGCAATGTGGAATCTCTTAAAAAGCAAAAGTTCTTCATCCAATATAATACATACAGATGCACTAAATGCACACACTTTTAACAACTTTTTTATTAATATTGCTGATGAAATTGTGAAGGACCTACCAAAAGCCAAAAACTCTTTTGACAGCTACCTAACTTCAAACTTACATCCAATGAACAGCTTTAATTTACGATTGGGCACTTTCAATGAAGTTAGAGATGAAATATCCAGCCTAAAAAACAGCAAAAGTAGGGACTGCTTTGACATTTCCACAAAAATCGTAATGTCACTTAAAAACTTACTTGTCTATCCACTTACAAAGTTAATTAACCATTGCATCCTGGCTGGAGTCTTTCCCTCGGTTTTCAAGGGTGCCAAAATGGTACCCATTTTCAAGAATAAGGGTTCACCAGACAATGTTACCAACTACCGCCCAATATCCCTTTTACCTATTTTTTCCAAAATTTTTGAGTCCATTCTAAAAGACCAAATGAATTTTTATTTTGAACATAACAACTTGTTTCTTACAGGGCAATATGAGTATCGCAATAAAAGATCAACAACCTTGGCTATTAATAATCTAATGGACCTTGTTGTGGATGGACTGGAACAGGGCTTGGACACATATGCATCTTTCTATGACCTCACAAAGGCGTTTGACTGTGTCTCGCACTCCATTTTGCTTAAAAAACTAGCGCACTATAATTTCTCAACTGTGAGTATATCTCTCCTTGAATCATACCTTACTGGTCGTACTCAATATGTCTACTTTGACAACAAAAAATCTCAAACTTTGGATATTGACACTGGGGTACCGCAGGACTCAGTGCTGGGTCCTCTTTTGTTCCTAATTTATATAAACGATCTGTCAAGTTGTCAAAGCAGAGGCAAGCTCATTCTTTTTGCTGATGACACGACCAAAACAATTATATATCATCCCCTTGATTCCTTGGCTGATATTGTCAGTGAGATGCAGTCCAATCTGTTTGATTGGTTTGCTGCCAATCAGCTTAGCCTTAACAGATCCAAGACTCAAAACTTGAACTTCACTCTCCGACAAAATAAACCTGACTTGCCCTGTGACCCGCATGTTAGGTTTCTTGGAGTTGTTCTTGATCCTGGACTTACACGCGAGGAGTATGTTAGTCAACTGAGTGGAAGATTATCAAAAATTATTTACGTTATTAGGGCACTTTCTCATAATGTGTTTCTCCCTACTCTTATGTTGGCCTATCATGCTTACTTCTCATCTCAAATGTCCTATGCAATTTTAAACTGGGGTCATAGTTCTCATGCAAGACAAACTTTTGGTCTGCAGAGATGTGTGTACTTACTTTTCCATCCTTATATATCTACCACTGTCTTGCCTATATTAAGGAAAACATCTCCCATTTCTCCTCACATGAAAATATTCATAAGCATTTAACTCGTAACCGCAATGACATACTCACTGATTTTCGCAGATTATCAAGAACACGGAGGGGCACTGATTATTTCTGCATATTCTTCAATGTCCTACCACACCACATAAGGGTGCTAGAGTTTAAGCAGTTTATTTCCAAATTAAAAAAATATTTAATTAATAAGGCCTTTTATTCATTTGAGGACTATCTCCAGAATGATTTTTGTGGCTTGAATTAATTTTAGAACTAGGTATGCACGTATTATTTTAAAATTTTAAAACTGTATGTTATCGTACTTCTTTTTGTTATAAAGTCCTTGTCATTATTTTAAAAATGTATGTCTTTACTGTGTACTTAGAATGTAGAAAGATTTTAACCAATATTTTAATCATAATAGTCAGTAAGTTTTGTTTTTAACTCTGAAACCTATTGTTTTCCTTATCTGACTTGTATACGCATTTTTTGTTATGCTTTGTACCAATAAATATTTGATTTGATTTGTGGAAGGATTTGAGCAGCCGCTATGCCCTTTTCGATTTTTTTGAATACTACTTTCAGAAACAACCGGTATAACATGCAGCCCGGTCCATTCGATGCTCAATGGGAATATCTAAGCATTTACTTTCTGCTTCTCTATCACAGACATTATTAACCTGAGTAACTACATCACGTGCGGGCTTCTAATTGTTTCCCCTGTTTGATCACCATTGTGAGAGCCAGATAAAACTACCCGTCCTAAATGCTTTACTCACTAATAAACGGTTTACAGCGCAAAATGTGAACTACGAATTCCAGAACGTAATTTATTAATTACTTGAGACAAACAGGCATAACGAACATCGAACAACTTTACATTATTGTAGTGTCTATAAAAGTCCCGTTTAAAGCGTAAACAACCTCGCGAATATTAACTCGGAAATGGCCCAGTTTTTGATCTGTCGAATACTTAAAAACTTAAAAACTATATTATTTTTGACACATTTTTTGACAATCTTAAAAAAAGAATAGGTAAAACTGAGGCCACCAACGCATGGCGAGGTGTTGTCGCATTTTACGTTGCACGCACTTTTCGCAGTTTTTTAGGGAAAATATTTAATGTCTCGGACATTCTCCCACCTGAGAAATATTTACTCAGTCAAAGATTTCTCACACATAGGAAGAGACAGTCACTGATTTTATAAAAGTTTCTACTTACAGTCTGACAAAGTTCTCACAGATACCTTGCAGGTGTCTTACAAATACGTCCACACCGAGTCACCTTCACCTCATCCGCTGATGCCGGATTGCTCGCACCAGTCGTTCCCACACTACCTTCGGTCTGTTCTGGCGGAGTAGTCTCTGTAACTGGAGGCACCTCCATCAGCTCAGCGCATTCTAACGGGTAAAGACGCTGTAGCGGTCGCAGCATTTCACCTCTGGATGTCTTCAACCTCATAATCGCACCTGACCATCTTTGCCAGGCAACAGTTCACTGACACGCCCCAGTGGCCAGTCCAATCGTCTCGTATTGTCATTACCGATAAGCACTACGTCGCCAATTCCAATCGGACGACATTTTCCCTTCTCGGAAAGCAGCTTTAACTGTCCCAAATATTCAACACGAAAACGAGCGCGTAAATCATCGCGTAGATGTTGAATATGTCTCACTTTACGGCACAACGATGCTCGGTTTACGGAGTCACAGTCAGGTAATCCCCACTCGACTTGTTCACGCAAAAACATGGAAGGAGTAAGGGGGGCCAATTCTTTGGGGTCTTCAGAACAGTAAGTTAGGGGTCGAGCATTAACAACCGCCTCACAATCGCAGAGTAAAGTCAATAAGTCTTCATAGTCCAAACTAGCATGACCCAGCATCTTACGTAATAACTGTTTAAGTATACCAATCAAACGCTCCCAAAAGCCACCCCACCACGCTGCAGTTGGAGGGTTAAATTTCCACGCAATGCGTTGTACACTCGTGTCACGTAAAACCGAGTCCCAATCAAGCGCCGAAAAAGCATTTTCGGCGCCAACAAAATTAGTCCCGTTGTCGCTATAAATAGTCTTAGGTCTTCCGCGTCTAGCTACAAAACGACGCAATGTTTGCAAAAAGCTTGCGGTCGTAAGCGATGTAGTCAATTCCAAATGAACTGCGCGGTAGACTGCACAGGTAAAAAGACACAACCAAGCTTTCTGTCCATTTCTCAAAAATAACGGGCCCGCAAAGTCAACACCCGTGACCTCAAAGGGGACGGCCATACGAACTCTGTCGAGAGGCAATGGTGGTGACTGCACCACAAACGGTTTTCCATTTTGCCTCTTACAAACAACGCATTTGGTGACGACATTTCGAACACTTCGTCTTCCTCCGAGAATCCAATATCTCTCTCGAAGAAGATTCAGCAGACCTTGGGTTCCTACGTGGCATGACTTCCGATGTTCCATCCAAATTAAAGTCTGAACCAATGGGTGCTTAGGAGGCAAAACTATAGGAAATCGGTAAGCCTCTGTATCTTGTCTGTTAGACACTCTTGACTTTAGTCTGAGCACTCCATTCTCATCATAAAATAACTGAAGATTGCTAATACGCTTATCACTTTCTCCGGTAAAATATTCTTGCTGGATCAGCTTGAAAGCAAACGTCTCTGCAGCAGCAAACTCTTCGGCTGTTAACTCACCACTTCTACGGTCAGACGGATGCTTTATATTGTAGCAAAAGCGGAATATCCAACCAAGCATTCGGATAGTCCTAGTGTAGTTGGAAAAAAACAGCAAATTCCATTCACGATGGACACCTACATCAGCAAGTGCCAAAACCAGCTGGTTTCGGCGCTCTTGCGTAATTTCTTCTTCATTAACCACTGGGTTTTCTGAAGGCCACTTCTCAGGATCCTGGTATAGCCATGTAGGGCCCTCCCACCACTTGAGCTCAAACAGCTGCTTTGGAAAACAACCTCGCGAAGGTAGGTCTGCAGGATTCAAGAGACTTGGTACATGTCTCCATTTTTCTGCTGCAGTTAACTGGCGAATTTCGGAGACTCTGTTCCATACAAAAGTGCCCCACTGATCTTTTCTTTGAATCCACGAAATAACAGTAGTGGAATCACTCCAAAAGTAATGTTCTGCTTCACTGCTTAGGTTTCCTCTAATACTTCCAAAAAGCCTTGCACCTATCACAGCAGCCAACAGCTCAAGCCTTGGGATTGTCATTCTCTTCAAAGGGGAGACCCTGGCCTTGCTTGCTAACAGGAAAACATTGACTCTGTCTTGCATGTCGACTCGCAGGAAAATTGCACATGCGTATGAGTCCTTACTGGCATCGCAGAAAGTATGTATGCTGACATCTCGTGCAAAACTCCCACCAGTCAAGGTCCATCTTGGAATTTCAATTTTCAACAAATATGGCAGCTCGCGAAGCCACTTCTTAAAATACTGCGTAGTGTCGTCATCCACAGGTTGATCCCATGTTATCTGTTTTGCCCACAGTTTTTGCAACATTAATTTGGGGACCAAAACAGTGGCCGATGTGAAACCAATAGGATCAAACACCTTCTGAGTTACTGACAGCATCTCTCTCTTGGTAACTACTAAACCCTCAACATCAGTATCCAAAAATCCATGACTAAGGGTCAAAACATCCCTCTGTGGGTGCCAATTCAAACCCAGCACAGGGCAAGGCACTGCATCCCTATCTGAGTCACCAAGGCGGGAGTGCTCCCACCCTCTCAGATCAAACTGCCCTTCTGCCATGACTGCCACAGACTCCCGAACAAATGTTGCCAATGTGTCTTCATCTCGTACACTCGTGACGCAGTTGTCCACATAAAAGCTGCGACGTAATTTCTCAATGGTGTTCCGAGAATAAACACTGCTGCCATCGCATTTTTTAAGTGCTTGCTCAAGGTGGTACTCGATCGTCACCCCTAACAGGAATGGACTGCTATTTACTCCAAACACAACTCGTCTGAATCGAAACACAACTTCATTGCCCTGGTCATCCTCCCACAGAAACTGTAGAAAATCTCGATCATTTTTATGCACGCTGATTTGTAAAAAGGCTTTACGTATGTCGGAAACCAGTCCTACTCTGTACTCCCGAAACCTTAAAAGCAGCGATGGTATTAACTCAACAAGATTTAAACCCTTTTCGAGGCAAAGATTAAGTGACGGCTTGTCTCTCTCATGGGCGGACGCATCAAACACAGGTCTCAACTTGGTGGTGGCACTATTTTCCTTGACTACTACTCGGTGTGGAAGGTAGTGACCTTTATCAACAGACACTGGTGGGTCAACCCGTTCAATGATTTTTTCCGACTCCCATTCTTTGAAAATTTGATCACATTGATCGAAAAGCCCATCTCGTTTTAACTTTGAAATATTCGACTTTAACCTTTTTTGAGCCAAACTGTAATTGGAAGGGAGAGGGGGGTGCCCATCCACCCATGGAAGCCTAATCTCGTAGCGACCTTCTTCATTGGCACGAACAGTTTCCAAAAACAACTCTTTAGCTGCCATTGCCATTTCTTCTCTGCTTCTATGCTCGGTTGGCTCTTTAATACCAAGGGCATCGAGTTCCCAAAGTTGCTCTATGGAAGCGTCTTTGACGAAAAGATTGAGAGTAGTCACAGCAGCATTGAAATGTCTCTTCACGTTGCTCGCTACCTTGCCTATAAGAGTCCACCCTAACCTAGTTTCTATTGCTGTCAGCCCACAAGGCAAATATTTATGGTTCCCGGTATATATTACGCCAGCAACGTCAGCACCCAACAACAGCTCTATCGGCCCAGGATCTCGGGAATCAGAAAGTTCAATACCTAGATTCGCTAACTCGGCTGACCACTGACCACTAAAGACTGGGGAAACATGACCACAAATAATTGGCTGATCAAGAGTTTCAAAAGTAAATACACATGTGTCACTAAAAACTGTGACGTCATAACAGTTGTGTTCATAAGTTGCCTCTCTACCTCCGAACAAACAATGGATTACATTTTCAGAGCGCTTTGGTTCATATCCGAGCTGAGCTGCTGTTGTCTTCAAAAGGTAACTCCTCTGGGAACCACTATCTAATAACACCCTCACCGACTTGTACCCATTTGAACCTTTTAAATTAACTCGAAGAGTTTGCAAAAATACATGTGTGTTTGTGTGATTCGCCAAAGCCTGATCACGTTCAACAGACTTTTCTTCTCGACTTTCGGTGTTTTGACTGCCATTACCACGTAGGTCTGGTTTCGGAACTGTTTTATTGGCTGGTAGACTAGGACACATCAACACCAGATGGGATTTCTCGCATAAAACACATTTGAAGCGTCCTCTGCACCTTTGCGATTGGTGACCTATTTTCAGACAGCGGAAGCAAGCCTTTTTACTAAACAAAATATTTCGCTTTTCCACCATGGACATTTTATTAGCCTTAAAACATGCGGTGCTTTCATGCGAGCCACCGCAAAAAATACATTTAGCAACCTCGCAATTTACAAGACCCGTGGCGGTCGGAACAACAGGGTTATTTCTAGCGGATCTTCCTTTCTTGAAATTCTCCTCACTGTATCCCAATCTGTCACATGACATACGCTCCGTCAATCCAAAACCCTCGGCGGCCAAACTGATCCTCTGTTCGTTCTCCACTTCATTACTGAGAAAGTTCATCAGCCCTTTTAACCTCAACTCAAGTACAGATACATCAGGACTATTGGAGACGCTGGGTACGGAATAGGACGAACGCTGCCAAACTCTAAGCAGATCTCGAGGTAAACAAGACTCAATTAATGGGAAAAGCATTGCAGAACAGCTACCCGTTGTGATACCCAGCGTCTCGAGCGCCCGCAATTGCGTTTCAATCTTATCGTAGAGCGTAGCGATATCAAATTTCTGTTTAGAAGTCGCAGTACCCAAAATTAACTTCAACAGCTCTCTGATGTACAGCTCAATCTGCATATCTTTGTTGCCAAACCTGTTAGACATGCTATCAACAATTTTATCATAATTATCGCTAATTGACGGAAAGCTTTCTACCAGCTGTCGTGCCCTACTTCCAGGAACTGTAGCCTGTACTAAATACTCGATTTTATCATGGTTATCAATATCAGGGTCATTATGGATTTTCTGGAACTGACCCCAGAAAGACAACCACCCCTGAATACTACCATCATACGGTTTCAATTCAATGCGAGGTAATTTAAACTTTCGCTTACCTTGGCTTTCCGCGGCCTCCACACGCAAACTGCTCAACTGACTGCGGGCGCTCCGCTCAATTGAATCAGCTCCTTCAGAGTCGGCGTCCTCGTAAAGCTTCTCATACCGCAGTCTCAGTTCAATAAACCGCTTATTATATGTGTCACAGCTGTCCACCTCGAGAGAAAGTTCCTCCTCCGTCGCGCTTTCCAACAATTCTTCGAAAATAGCACTGTCCCTGTCGAGATGTAATAAACCAGCAAGTTCATTCGCCGTCTTCGTAAATGAAGCACGATATACTTTTCGGGCCTTCTTCTGTGCCTCTAGATTCTCAGCCATTGCAAACTATACAAAAGTTCCTGGCACCAGGAACGTCTCAAAACGTCGATTTGCTGCTGTAAAACCGTCCTGTCACGGTCGCCACAATGTGAGAGCCAGATAAAACTACCCGTCCTAAATGCTTTACTCACTAATAAACGGTTTACAGCGCAAAATGTGAACTACGAATTCCAGAACGTAATTTATTAATTACTTGAGACAAACAGGCATAACGAACATCGAACAACTTTACATTATTGTAGTGTTTATAAAAGTCCCGTTTAAAGCGTAAACAACCTCGCGAATATTAACTCGGAAATGGCCCAGTTTTTGATCTGTCGAATACTTAAGAACTTAAAAACTATATTATTTTTGACACATTTTTTGACAATCTTAAAAAAAGAATAGGTAAAACTGAGGCCACCAACGCATGGCGAGGTGTTGTCGCATTTTACGTTGCACGCACTTTTCGCAGTTTTTTAGGGAAAATATTTAATGTCTCGGACAACCATCGTCACTTTAAAATAATAATGCAACGTAAGTAGCAATTTATTTATATATAAATTAAAAGAAAACCGAGTATATGATGCACGTTTCTGGAATAATTAAACACGCCCAATCACAGTGGATCCGTGCGAAGTTTATTAAGTCACGGTGAGGTTTCGTTTATCGTTTAACTGGTGCACATTATACTCGATTTGCAATGAGTGGCAGAATATTATACCAAACTGAATTGATTTTGCAGATTATAATACTGTCCCGCATAGTAATAACAGTGACCTGGTTTCTAAGGACCACCCGGTTTTCTTTCCTGTCCCGTACTGTATTTGACTCTTTCAAACTTATTGTATAATTTACAATAAACAGCCTATATTTCTATAGAACGTGTGGTCTTTCCTTCCATAAATCTAGAAAACATTGAAACATGAAATATATGCACAGATAAAGCCTGCTTACGAAAACTAATACAGAAAATATATGAGTGGTTTTTGAGCTATTGAAATGTGTACATCTAATTAATTCTTTGTTATACAATTATAAATTAACTATATTTTAGATGCCAGTTGTCAGCCTTAGTTTTAAACCAATTTTTTGGTTACTCTTAATTCCTCTTACGCTAAGACTTTATGAATAGGACCCCTCCACACGCAGGTCCAAGGATGTAAAATGACACTAGTCCAACCCTAAAAGTGCTCAAAAACCTAAAAAGTAAAATGTTTTGCTTTTTCCCACATTGTCATTTTTAGACTCCTGATTTTGCAACTTTTAAAACAGTGGAAGATTTATCACTGAAAAGTAAAGTATTTTAAAAATATCTTAGCTTCTCTAGAACCAATAGCCTGGAACCGGGAACTAATGTGGTCCTATTAGATACTGTCCGAGTAACACGCAAAAATAACTTGCAAAAATACTTAATATAATATCTAAGGAAGCATTGCTTAAAAGTACTGTACATAAGAGATTATATTTTAAACATATTAACATATTTCATACACATAGCCTTTAGGCGATATACTTTCCAAATGGCAAATTTAAATTAAAGATATTTCAACCAGTAAAATGCTTTCTTGCAAATTGTTTAAAGTTATAAATGAAATGCATACTTATTTATATTGTCTTCATTGTGACGCACTGGGAATAGCCTATATTCTTCAACTTGGCAGATAAGCGTTAACAATTCATCAATAGAATTATCCGGTTCCATGTTTTCACTAAGGAAATGTATGCTTTTGTAGGAAAGATAATACTGACAACTAAGCATACCTAAGAAGGTTGCCTCATAAAATCCTTTAGTCGCCTAAAATGAAAATAGCACACTTAATACTATGAAATCATAATTATATTTGACGTTATTAGCATTACTGATGATGACAAAATAAATCATTACAATAAATATTACACTCAATTCAATATATTTAGTAATGTATATAAATCATTTTCATAATACATCAGTCAGAAACATAAATAAATTAGCTTAGGATATCATTAACAACGTTTACGTAATAATAACATATACCACTAGAATCACATTCCCATAATGATTAAAATTATCAAACGAACCAAAATTTACATCACGCTCCTTCGCTGAAAATATCAGATTTCATAAATAGATTTCCTCCCAAAAGAATTTTTTCAAAAGCCAATTGGCTTCAATATTATGGTAATATATATAACAAAATTCAAGATATCGAGGAAATCCCAAATTATAGTAAATTAGTCGACATTATTCAGAAATGGCAGATGAAAATATTCCAAGAAAAGAGGAAAAACTTAAACCAAAAACAGGTAACCCATGGTGGGATAAAAAATGTTCTATAAGAATTAAAGAAAGAAAAAATGCCGTAAATCTATATAAATCTGCTCCTACGTTAGAAAATTACATCAACCTTAAACATACAATTGCCAAAGCAAAACATTTTTTGAAAAGAAAAAAAAAAGAAAAAATCATAATATTCACAATCTTTAAATAGAAACTCCAACATCAAAGAGATATGGAATAAAATCAAAAAATTTTCAGGTTCCTATAAAAAAACTAACAACAAAATAGCTGCTAATTCACTAAGGTTACAAATCATTAACAGAATGTCCACAATAGACATAGACCCTGAATTCAAGCTAGAAGATACAAACAATATTTACAAATTTAGCCTAGACGAACTAAATGCAGCTCTTAAGGGAAAAAAGGACTCAGCCACGGGTATAGATGAAATTTCTTATTCAATGATTGGTAATCTACCAATCAATGCAAAATTAATTCTATTAAAAACTTACAACGATATTCTTGGAGAAATCCCTACCACCTGGATACAATATTTAATAATGGCAAACAATAAGCCCAACAAAGATCCCAATCTATGTGAAAGCTATAGACCCATCATTCTAGCATCTTGTGTTCTTAAAACACTAGAAATAATGATTAAAAACAGATTGGATTGGAAACTTGAAAATGAAAAAATTATCTCCCACCTACAGACAGGTTTTAGGAAAAACATATTGTACACAACAACTTGGCTCTTTTGACCACATACATAAATTTGGCTTTCACGCAAAATGAATCAGTGGTAGCAGTTTTCTTGACCATCAAATCAGCTTTTGACACGGTGGACATCTACTTATTGTATAAAAAACTTAGAGAGATTAATATACCGACAAAACTATCTAATACCATTTATAAAATTCCCTCTAATAGAAAACTGTATATTAGAAAATACCCAAGGAGAACTTATGTGACCGGAGTTGGCAACAAAAGGCCTCCCTCAGGAGTCACCTTTAAGCACCATTCTCTTTAATATATACCTTAAAGACCTATTCAAAACTGTAGACAAACAAACAATTATCACGACCTATGCAGATGACATAGTAATATTTACCAAAGGTAAAAATATCCCTCAAATCATAGATAAATAAACAATTCCCTATCCTTGGTAGTAGACTGGCTCATAAAAAATAACTTAAATATTGCTCCAGACAAATGTCAATCCATTATCTTCTCAAACGGAAAGAGGAAAACCATAAATCCCCTAATTAAAATCCAGCAAAGAATACTAAAAACCTCTGAGTCGATTAAATATCTTGGAATGTTTCTCGATAGCAATTTAAAGTAGAATCAACTTGTAGGTTATATATCTCAAAAAGCTATAAAAAGTATTAACATTTTAAAAATGTTTAGAAAGGTATGGTGGGGGGACGACCCTTACTCCTTGTTTAATATCTACCTGGGTCTCGTCATGTCACACATAGAATATGGAGCATTTCTCCTAAACATCAATAAGAAAAATTTATCAAAATTAAAAAATATACAATTCCAAGCACTTAGAATAGTTCTTGGATGCACAAAAACCACTCCCACAAACGTACTAATAGATGAGAGTAATCAAATGATGTTTGAATTTAGACAACGATGGCTTGCAACTAAATTCTTATCAAAAATAATCAATATTTTCAATCACCCCATTATACCTATGCTAAAAGCAATTAAAATACATCATATGATAAATGCTAATTACCGGAGAGGAAAAGATATACCATATTTACTACAAGCATATAATGATTTCTTCCAATACAGAACTAAAATAGAAAAACTTGACAAATTACCTTGTTTTCACATCAAATATCAAATTAAAAAGCTTAATATTATAACTTTGAACTTGAACAAAAAAGACATGCATTAAAACACTATTTTTGATTAACACGGAAAAATACAAAAATGAATATACATTTATTTATACAGATGGATCTAAAAGATGAATAAAACTGGATTTGGAATACACTGCCCTAAATTCAAATACAATTTCAGTTCTAGACTGCCTGATGAATATGATATATGCTCTGCCGAGGTGGTAGCTATATATGAAGCATTAATATACTTATTGAGGAAGAATGTTAAAAAAACGATAATATTTACAGATTCTAAAAGTGCCAGTGAAAGAATGAATCAAAATCACATAAACCCAGATCTGGATTATAATACCCTTAAAACAAAAAGCCTACTAATTACAGCAAATGAAGCAGGTTTGGACATAAGCATAGCATGGATACCAGGACATGCAAAAATTAAGGGAAATGAGAATGCAGACAAACTAGCTAACATAGGCAGACAGCTTAATATCCCCAAGAACTTGCCCTTAAATAAATATCACATTTTAAGTATAATAAAAAATTCTATAATGAAAGAACACAACATAATACGGAAATCCTCTCTGGAGCGGAAAGGAAGATGGTATGCAAAAATTCAGGATAGCTTTCCAAGACCTCCATTTTATAAAAAAACACCCGTACATTGATAGAAGACATCTCTCAACTTTGATTCGAATGAGAACAAGCACTGCCTTACAGACAAATATCTAAATGTGATAGGCATCAAAGAAAGCCCCCTTTGTATCTGTGGTCAAACAGATGACCTCAATCACATCTTCTTAGAATGTCCTATAAACATATCCCCAAACATAGATTTCTGTCAATGCATGATTAATGAAAATATGCCTACCCCTATTTCAGTGTCCACTGTACTTGGAAATCTGAACATTAACGTGATTAAATTGATAACAGATTCCTTAAAGAAAATAATATACAATTGTAAATACAACAATATGAATACCCTTGACAATAAATTTCTATCATCAGTCAAATTTTTCATTTTCTAACCTTTTACACTGGCAATACAGCTATACAACATAAAATATATAATTGATTCCTTTTCAGTTCTGTGTTCCCTGTGTTCCGATTGTGTTGTCATCTCCTTTGTTGTGTTTGTCAATACTAACAGTACTCACCCTTGAAGAAAGAAGAAAAAAGAAAAAGACAAGCCAGAGAAGAAAAATACACCCAAGTTTCACAGCACTTATATAATACTATATTGAGTAACTCGAAGTTACAAAAATTGGTATCTGAAACATGGCCTAGAGCCAGACAGCTTTCTGGATACCACTTTCAAAATGTGCTGGCAAATTGTCCCTTGAGGGACAGAAGCCATATCCAGTAAAGAAAGAAAGAAACAAACAAACATAACCTTAAAAAAAAAAAAACAACATGCCTTGCCACCGACGGGAATCGAACGTGAGCCGTTCCTATCACAAATACAAAATCTGACCACTAAAGTAACTAAACCTGCTTGAATATATTAACGGGACGGTAGATAAACTGAATGTGACGATAACCCACCAATCAGAGGCGGCTAATATAGCATAGTGCTGTAAAGGATCTTAAAATGCAGCCGGAAGCTCGGAGCTGACAGGGGTAAAGTTGACGCATACGCAATATTCATAAGGATACACTCATGACCTACCATTACTGCTTCAGTTTTTCTTTTTTCTTTCGTATGTGATTAATACAGACACTTAAAATCAGTCATTTGAAATTAAAACAAAATTAAACCATTTGAAATATAAAATCCCTAGCAAGACATTAGACTAGACTTTAACACTTAATAAGGCCATTTTTCATATCGTGCTATTGTGTGCCTTGAAGTAACACAACAAAGTTGTTTCTGCTTCTTATGATATTCATTAAATAACAGAAATAAGAAAAGTGAATACAAAAGAAAAATTTTAAGAAAATACGAGCATAGAGCTTACTCAAATCGAACTTTAGGTTAAGAAAATAAATATGATAAAATGTAGTATAATATTGCTGGTATATGTAGCCTGTGCACTAATAAACGTCTTATGCTAAAGAAATAATATTTCCTAAGCAGGAATTTTCCGAAAATTCAGAGTATACCCTTGTAATATTTAAAGACAAAAAAATCATACTAAAATTAGTGGGAAAACGTAATTTCCGACATACAGGAAAGATGATTTTTCAAATTTCTTTTTAATGATAATTGCTATTCTCAACATTTTTCAGTTAATTTGAAAAAGTTCTTGTAAGGAAAAATTTTGGAACTAAAATTTCTAGGAATGGAAAATGTTTCGGAACGGAAACAAATAATTTGACATTTTTTCTAGGATTTATTGAAAATTTTGAGTTAGTTTGGTTACTTTAGATTAGATTTGTTACTTTAGTTTAGCATGTGTTGGTAAAATTTTTTTGGTTAGGCTTAGTTAGTTAGTTTTGGTTTCGAACAAATATTTTTTGTACAGCCGCGCGCAAAATAACTAATTACTAAATTGAAATGAAATCGCAAAATCGACGAATGCCGCGGATCCTTATTTTGCGCTCTAGCGCGAACAAGAAAAAGAAAATTCTCACTTTTTCCGTCGGGTATGCTATGAATAGTCATGGCAATCGTAATCGAAAATAAATAAATGGCAGTCGTGCGTTTATTACAGTTTGTTGCTGGCACTCCTGTTCTAGATATGCCCGAATAATATGTCAAAACTGACAGTCATTTGCAAATTTCAGAATAAGTCTAGAGAAAAATTTAATTTTAAAAAATGGTGCTGTGTGTTTTTCGAGCGCAAAATAAGATTACCGTTTTCGAAAGATTACTGCGCTCCGCTACGTATCGCGCAGTAACATACGGCAATCCGTTACTTTGCGTTCTAAATACACAAAAAACTATTTCGAAACTAACACTTTAATATTTTTTAGAATAATTCGTCGATATTTTTTTAGAACATATAAAGTATGAGGTCGAAGAATTTTCTATTTAAAAAAAAATGTTGGTTCGAAGAATATGCCGTTCGGAGGTATTTCTTTCCAAGAATTTCCTTTCAAATCATCCATCCGTCCATCCATGATCGAAATAATAACCACCCTGCTAGTGGAAGAACATCTGAGACAAAAACTTGACCCACTTTAAAACTACCCCACTAGCGGCATAAAACTTATTTAATTTTCCATTAAGAGTATAGCTCTTTATTAACTCGAAGTATCAATAAACTTGTGTTAAGTACCATTAAGGCATAATTTAACACCCACATCTAAAGACTTATTCCTTTAAATATCACAAGGAATTGCATTCTTTATTTTCGGAAACATGCACTCATTGTTAAACGCCTCCCCAAAATGTTTATTGCTATAAATATTTATGGGAATTTTTATAAACACGGCTACTCCTAGTCTTATACAATGAAATTAACATAATATAGGATATGAGAAACGTTTTAGAATTATGCCTAAATGTATTCCTAGGAAAACCCTTTTCAAACGTGCACTATGTAACTATTCAAAGTAAAAACTATATAGTACCTACATCGCTTTCCTGCATAGCAACGCAATCGTGTTGCTGTAATGTATCAACTACGGAATCTGCAAGATCGCTGACATATTGAATCGGATCTCCATTAGGCTCCAACTGATAGTAACTTGGATTTGCTAATAATCTAAAAATAAAAAAACCGCAAATTTCGATTTCTTACTCACTCCTGAGATTGCATTTAAATCAATAGTCAAAAGAATAATGTTAAGGGTGTTGCCTAAACAAAATGATATTTCTGGCATAAAAATTATTAATTAATTTTAAGTTATCCTATGTACATACATATACATTTCTTACCTTCTAAAAAAAAATGTCGATTCTATAAACTCTACCAGTTGAGCTTTAGTTACAATATTTCCATTAGCAATTTCCGCATTCACGTGGTCAGGTAGGGACTCCAATAGATTAGATTCTACCGGGAATGGTTCAAATAAAAACTTTCTATAAATGAAACAATGAAAATTAATGAAGGGCATTCTAAATTTTGGCGTCATAATTGTGACATTTCTTAGAATGAGAACTAAGACTTCCAAGACGCTGTATTCCAAAACGGTATATGAGACAAAGCGTGATTCAACCAACCAAAACTCCACATTTGTACAGGGTCTTTCCTCATATATTGACACCTCCTCTACAACCGTTATTTGAAGAGTAATCAGAAAGTAGTAAATACAAAAATTCTAAGATTTTATCTATACCTATTTTTATAATCCACATTCAGAAAAAACAATTGACAATCGAAAATGTAAAAAGTTTTGCCTCAATGTATTTTTTTTAAATAGAACACCCTGTATATTGATCCACTTTATGAAAGAGCATAATTTTGCGATTTCAAAAATATATAGTTTGAATAGGGTAAGTTCAGCCGTTTTTGATATAACGCATTAAACTTTGCGATAATTTTAACGAGTAAATCACAGTTGCCATGAATTTTGTTGACACGATTCTCATTTAAGTTTTAATCAATTAAGTCGAAAAAATGCCTTCACGGATGAAGAGAAAGGCGATATTCTTCAAATATTTTTTAAGAATAACAATAATGCGTCTGCAGCGCGAACGGAATATCAACAAAGGTTCCCATTAAGAGCAGTTTCAGCGCGGAATACATAAAAAAATGTTGAACGGGCATTCCGGGAAAGAAAAGTTTTGAAAAGAAAGAAGCGCACTATAGCTATTGATGAAGAAGAAGAACTAAATATTTTGTTATATTTTCAATGTAGATAAATGATATTTTGTTATTTAGATTGATAAATTATAACTAGTAATAGTTCCATTTTTAGATAGAATTCATTCTACTTTAAAAAAGTATCGGTATTATCCCTATAAAATATTACCGGTTCAACAGCTAAAGGAAAACCAGAAATATAGACGTGTGATGTTTTGTCAAGAAATGCTATTATTATAGCACTTCTTTTCCAAAAAATATTGTGGTCGGATGAATGCACGTTCAATACTGCAGGCCTTTATAATAAGAAAAACGTTCGATTTTGGGCGACCGATAACCCTAGAAATGTCAGAGAAATGAAATTTCAAGGGGGACGTTCTTTACATGTTTGGTGCGGCATCTTAAATAATAAAATAATAGGCCCAATTTTTTACAATGAATCATTGACTGAGGAACGACATCTCAATATGTTACAAACTGAAGTGGAAAATTTACTTGAAGACTTACCAGTGAGGCAATACAATAACATAATATGGCATCAGGATAGAGCCCCACCGCACAACGTTTTGCATGTATTAAATTATCTCAATCAGAAGTATGAAATGTGGATAAGTAGTAGTGGGCCGATTCGATGGCCACCGAATAGCCCAGACTTAACACCCCTTGATTAATTTCTCTGGGGATTTTTACAAAACATAGTTTACGAAAGTCCAAGCGAAACCGTTGAAGAACTACAAGCCAAAATCATACGTGCTATTAACGACATAAATGAAAATCACAGTCAGTTCATTATGAATACTTTAAATAAAATTGAAACTGATTGTATAAATTGCATTGATAAAAATGGTGGCGATATTGAACAGTTGTAAAAAGTAGTCAAAAAATTGTTGAAGTAATTATAATAGACAGTTCATTTGTTTATTTATTTTGTTACAATCTTTAATAAAATAAAATTATTCAACAAAATTCATGGCAACTATCAACGACGTCTAATTCGTGTGATTTACTCGTTAAAATTATCGCAAAGTTTAATGCGTAGTATATCAAAAACGGCTGAACTTACCCTATACAAACTATATATTTTTGAAATCACAAAATTATGCTCTTTCATAAAGTGTATCAATATACAGGGTGTTCTATTTAAAAAAAATACATTAATGCCAAATTTTTACATATTCGAGTGTCAATTGTTTTTTCTGAAGGCGGATTATAAAAATATAGATAAAATCTTAGAAGTTTTGTATTTACCACTTTCTGATTACTCTTCAAATAACGGCTGTAGAAGGGGTGTCAATATATGAGGAAAGACCCTAATTGCCCAAATTAATTTTCAACATAACTGCATGTGAAAACAAAGTTGCCACTTTTGCTTGTAGCAATAATACTCCTAGTTTGTTGATCATAAAACCTTCTGAACCTGAAATGACATTCTCGTCTGTAAACCAAACTCAAACTACTTTAAACTGGATTTAGGATTTTGTTCAATCGACAAATAGCTATAGTTTGTAAACCGAACGTTGATCGTTACGTCATACCTTGTCTTTCTCCCTCATACCACCGTCAATCGGGGGTGACAGAAATTTGACGTCACGGAGGTACGTTGAGCTGCGCATGCTAGGATATCAGATGAAATTAATGAAATTCCTCATCTGTCAAAGTGTCAAATATATATATTTATTTTATTTAAAGTTCGTCCAACGTATTGTTTTGTTTTTATTTGTGATTGTTATCGCAGTTGAAAATGCCTGGACATCGGTACACTGAAAATGAGTCCTCATTTTAAAACTAATAGACTATTTTAATCGTGAAAAAGCAGCAGGAAAAACGCTTTTACCCGTGCGTGTAGTATATACCTAATGTAAGTTGATACAAAAGTGCAGTTTTAACAATATATAAAGAGTAGGATTATGTGTTGTAGAGAGTTTCTGATCCTTTAGGAATAGTCAGCCACTGTGCAAAGAATGCATTGAAAGGGAGTCCAGAAACTTGTTGACTTTAAAACCAAGGCAAATGTAGCTATTATTTCCTCTCATGGAGAGCCTCTTCACAAAGTTCATGGCCATACTATAAGGAGAGCATGTATGCTATGTATGAGAAAGGTAATCTGCATTTAATTTTTCATTATTTTAAATAATTTATTCATTATTTCGGTTTTATTGTAGGCCAACATCTCACACTGCGTTCGTTGCAAACCAATCTGATGAATATTGACAGAGTGCAGATATCTACTGATCTGCTAATATAATCCTATTGAGATGGTATGGTCAGAATGTAAGCGTTGCTACCAGGCTTGTATCAGTTCGATACATTCTGTCACAAGCGGATGTATCAGTTCGGTACATCCTGTCACAAGCGAAGCTGTTCTAAATTTGTGGAATGAAGCACTTGAAAAGTTAAGAATCTGGTCCAACTTTTAGATATTGCTATTTTATAAGAGAATCGGTTTTAGATTACACCAAAAGAATGGAGAAATTATGTTCATTACACAAATGCTATAATAGAATTAGCGAGGACTGGAAAAAGGAGAGATGCTTTGGATATATTACCGGTCATTATCGATCTCAATTCTGGTCACTCGGATGATAATGATGAGTATTTTTTTAGCGATGAGTGTGCTCATAAGCACAGAAGGTGCTATGACCCCTTTCGTAAAACATGATACAAGAACTTTAAATTAAAACATCCCTTTCCATCGATTGTGTGGTAGAGTTTTTTATAATGAGTGAATTATTGTTTTTTATGACGAGTTGAATTATAGTACTTTATTATCTTTTGTCTTGTCTGTCATTTGTGTCTCCCGATGAGTTTTGTGGCTGGCTGATCGATACATGCCAATAGTATTTTAATATTATATTACAGTACTCTGTTTTAATTGTCTCTTTGTGCTATCTAAGATGTTTTTCCAATCTGTTTTTCATTGGTGTTTATTGTAAGTTTGTATAAAGTAAAATAAGATTTTAAATTGTTATAGTTAACACATATACGCCAGACCTTTACTGTTGTTGTATATGAATCATGTTATAGCACACTTTAGGTTATATAAAATGTTTTGTTTTCCATTTCATAAACATTTGGGCGTTCTTTGGAAATAAATTAGCATTGTTTTCGTTTTCTCTCATACTTGAGTTTTATTTTATGGTGTCAATCTACTCTACTTTGTTTAAGTTACTTTAGTTAGTTTTGGTTATAACTGAAGTACAACAGACTCAAATACAATATTATGCTATACCGTCACCCATTTAATATATTTTATACGAGATGTCCTATGTTAAAAATAGCATAAATATTATTAAAAGTTTGAACTAAGGCCGTAATGGCGATATTTACAGCTACATAATAAACTTTTACGAATCTAAGCATTTGAACCATTGCAAAACGCAAATAAATTATAAACAAAACTTACTTACCTACATATATAAAACTAAAGAAAAGCTACATGTTTGAGGTCTTTCAGTTTTATTAACTACAGAACACTGCTATAATGTGAAATGATTAATTAAATGATAAGACAACAAAAACCGTAGCTAACCGAAGAATAAAATTTCATTTACAGTCTAAATTTAAATATATGCCAAAGCTTATTGCAATGGTAAATTTCTCTTTTTATTAATTTGTTTACTACACTTTACAGATGCTTAGAAGTTCACAATCGTATGACAAAAACTAATTGGTAAAGAAAAGGTGCAAATCACGTTTCAGTTGCATATCTGATATTAAAAAGGTCTTTGTGATTTTTTATACACTATTCTCACGGTCAAGTACAAACTGTTTGTGAAACAATTCACAGTATATTGCTTTTGAATTGAGTTGAATGTTTCTTCAATTAACCACATATCACATGCATAATTACATAACTTTTCTCGTAGCAAAGATTCCACCTATTATTCGAAATTTCGCAGATTTTAGATTATGTTTTCATTCACACAAGATAACAAGGCCCCTGTATATCTAAGAATTTCTGCTGGAATTTTACTAGAACACTAGAATATTTCTGTTTGTATTGTGTTGTTAATTTAAGTTCCTATTGCAAACCTCACAAGACTTTTTTTCTTCACCTAAAACAAAGTAGATTGCATAAAATTAAAATATTCATATTGGAGATCCAAATATTATCTTACCATAGTGAAAACAGACATGATTATCGGTTAGTTTCTTTAAATTAAATCTATGAATCACGAGTTCATGAGCATGACATGTTGTTTGTTATTGTTTTGTTTTTGAATTCAGCGTCCTATCTAACCTCGAGACATTCGAGATCGACAATAGCCGTCTATTTTACTGACACTATTTTACTGACACGAAATGGATCATGCGCGAAGCGTAAGTTATGCTCCTCCCAAGACTCTTGTGAATCAATTCAGGACATGCTTCAAAACTGATCTGACGTCAGGATTTATGACGTAACGATCAACGCTCGGTTTACAGACTATATCAAGCAAGCAAAACATCTATTTTCAACATTACAACATTTTTAGAGGTCTGGTTCCGCCGTTATTGATATAAATTTGCTTCGCCTTCTACTGTCTATAGCTACGTATTCACCTAAGTATCTCACGAGCTACTACAAAGTAGGGGGCTGGTGTCGGACCTATCAACGGCAGTCAGCGGCAATATCAGTCAGAGATCAAAGATTCCTTGGGCATAGCCCCTCAATCGTGCTCAAGTTTAGATTAGCTAATAGTTGTGGTAAGAAGTTATTACTTTTATTCCAGTTGTGTGTTAACGCGTACAATGTAGGGAAAACATTGCTAAAAACCCTACTTCACGTTGGACAATACGAACACATATATATGTACAGAATTATGAATAAAATTATGTACAAAATGAAATAGTATGTGTATATACAAGGTTCTTGGAAATAATGAAATTGTTTCCAGCTCCAGGAATGTAATTTTAATGGTGCGAATCAAGCTCAGGCTGTGGTCTCATGTTTCATCGATTGGTTTCATACTGCAGCAATTCGGTTATTTGTACTCTTTTATACGTAAAACTAGTCCCTTGACAGGCTCCACCTCCCTCCTTGTCCGAACAATGGTGGGCGGGGCCTGTCTCTAGACTACCTTTAATATCTTGATCCACTTTTGTTGATTGGGTGGATTTCTGTGCTCCTGTTCATTCGGGATGAATCAGGGCTATTATTATTGCCAAAACGGCTTTGGAGTATGGTTTATTTACATCATATATACATTATATTTACAGTAATTCTAATATAATCTCTTTATGGCGGCTCGAACTCTTTATAGAAGAGAGTGGTGTTACGGTATATAGGTCCATGCTTTGGTATGTTTTGCGGATTATACCTTATATCCGCGATTCCCGCCGTTAGTGGCGATCCTCGAATGCCAAACTCAAAGAATTTGCTGGCCGTTTTATCAATATATTGGTCGATGTATTCGATTTTGATCTGCCGTGCAAAGACAAAAGAACATACTCGCAAAAAATGCCAAAATTAGATTTTTTCATTTTTGAATTCTCCTCTTTTCTCTGAGAAGAAGAAGAAAGAAAACAGCTTGTCGAATTAATGTCCACGCATAAATTTTGAGGTCTTGCAGAGCCAAAAGAATGTACTCAACAATTTTTCAAAATTTTTACAAAGGCAAAATAATGTTTTACCTTTAAAAAATCTTCTTTTTATTTTTAGTTTAATAGAGGTAAAGTAAGGTGTGTGCTTATACCTTACTTTGCCATTGGAAACATCTAGAAAATAATATGACATTTCTCGTTTCATATACACTATTTTGCCGTTGTCTTGATTCAGTCTTGCAAAATCTCTTGAGCAGTAAAAATATTTTTTGTGCGGAAGTTAAACACTTGTAAGTATGTTGTTTTGAATTTACCGTTAATTTGTATAAGGTATTTTCCCACCGTTAGTGTTGTAGTGCTTTAGTAAAGTAATGTTTTAGTTTAGTTTAGTATGGTTCACACACTTTGGCTTTCCATAATTTTGGAGACCTTAGTAGTGAATTGAACTCGCATCTGGTATATAATGTCCGCTAAAGCCACGATTTTTCTTCTTCGTAATGTTTTATTAAATAATTTTTAAACAAATTATATAATTTGTTCTTATTTTTGATTCTAAAGTTGCAATTTTAATGTATAAATATACCCTACTTTGACAGTTTGTTTTAAATTTTAAATTTGAAAATACACTGGCAAAAGAAGATATAAGCCCATACATTGTTTTGCCATTTTTTCCGAAAATTAATTTTTAAACCATTAAATGCACCTCAAAGGCAAAATCATTTAAGCGACAAAACATTAATTGGTCGACGGCAGAATGCTTTGGTTTTAATTTAGATAAAAAAATTCAGGTCCAAAAACAGGTATATACAAGTTCTTAGAAAGAAATTATAAGAAATGCACTTAAGGCACAAAAATTTCCCGAAAAGTTTAATTATCTCAAAACTTGATTTTTGCCTGTATCTTCTTTTGCCTTTGCACGGCAGTGATCATCGTATGCAAATCTTCAATCCTGACACGATCGAAGACCGTCAGGGACAGCGCGGATCTCAGATATTTGTTTTGAATTGTCTGTATTCGTTTTATATGGCATTTTGCCACAGAGCACCAGACAAGGGCTCCGTATAATAGTGCTGGCCTTATTATGGACCTATATCCTGTTAGTTTGTTTGCCGGACTGAGATAAGATCTCGTAGCAACCAGTAAACCTATCTAATTCTTTGCGCGAATCGCCGCAATATGTTTAGAAAAGTTCAGTTTTCTATCAAAGACTATCCCTAGATACTTCACGCTTTCACTCGGCGTAATTTCAGTGTTATTTATAACGAGCGGAGTAATCTCCATGTCCTTTTGCTTTCGAGTGAAAATACCTAGTTCAGTCTTTGATGGGTTTAAGCTGATCTTCCATTTTTCGAAGTATGACAAGATCCGTTTGACATGCCTTTTCAAGTTATCCCTTGCTGCTTGAGCTACCGAACACTGTGAGAGAATCACGTCATAGACATAAAAAGCATATGAATTGGAGGGATGAGAAAAGTCAGCTACATAATGACTAAAGAGCTGAGGTGAAGGTACTGTTCCCTATGACACACCTGCTTTGCTGTGGACGCGCAACTCTGGATTCGCACGGAGAAAGTGCGTTCTTCCAGGTATGACGCGATTAAGGCCACTTTATGTAAGGTTGTGCGTTACGAATAACTTGTATAGTAAACCATCGTGCCATACTAGGCCTTCTCTATGCCGAAAAGCAACAATGCAGTGTTTGCTATCGTTATAGATGACCTGTGCCATTTTCGCCGCCAGCATAGTGGTACTATGCCCACGGCGAAATCCGAATTGTTCGGGCGGCAGGATGTGTAGCTTTTCCACTGCATCGTTGATTCTCGGCAAGAGAAGTTTCTCCGTGACTTTTCCAAGAGTAAGTTAGTAAAGAGACGGGGCGATACGACGCCGGCAGCCTCGTCTTTGTTAGGCTTAGGGAACAATTCTATCATGGCTCTTTTCCAGGGGTAGGGAAATGCTGAAGGCGGATAATTGCATTGGCAATATGCGTAAGGTGTACGATGGCTTTATTCGATAGATTCTTTAAAATAATGTACGGAATGCCATCAGGGCCGGAGCCGGAAGCACTCCTATAAAGAATGTAACTCGATGGACTAAACATAGTTTAAATAAATAAAAATCTTCTTTATTTATTACCTATAAAAGTTTTTCTTGCTCTCTTGAACCATAACGCATGCAACACCACTGGTGTCAAACTGAGGTCGACCTGCTCTACCACACATTTGAATAACATCAGTGATAGGCATGTCAACGTATCGTTTAGTCGCAGCATCAAAGTATTCCGTACCTAAAACAAAATTAATATAGTTACCGAACACTGCGCCAAGTGTAAACAAAAAAAAACAATCTTATAAAAATGTATCAAATATCAAACTAATAAACAGTTTTATCCACAATACCGTAACAGCATTTTTGTATTCCATACGCGTTTCGCTAACCATGTTAGCCTGATCAGGAGATGATTAAAACTAAATTTATAATCTATCTAACTCTATTTTTGTTAATTACCTGCTTAACCAAGGCAAACCCAAAAAAAACTGATTCTACTTTCGTTACGCTCCATCAGCCAGTACAATGGTTAAAGCAAAACTTATAATTTAACTAACTCTATTTTGGTTAACTATCTGCTTAATCAAGCGAAAAAAATGAGCGGATCTGAAAAACTTCCCAGAATAACTGCTTTTTGGTTCCGCTAGTTCGGTAGATTCTAAGTTTAGTTTTAACCATTGTAGTGGTTGATGGGGCGTAACAAAAGGAGTTCCGAGCATCGGTTCTTTTGGCTTGGCGGTTAAGCAGATAGATAACAAAAATAGAGTTAGACAGATTATAAGTTTAGAATTTTAATCATCTCTTGATAATGCGAATTGGGTATTATTGTGGATAAAACTGTGTTGTAGTGCATTTGGCTGAAAGTTCCAAACCCCAACTTGGGTAAATAAAATTTTATTTAAAGTAGTAGTTCTTCAATTATCTAAGCCATTGTGATTAGTAATAACTTTAAGAGTACATGCAAATAAACTAAAAACATTTTTCTGTTAAATAGTTTTGACGAGATAAGAAAATTACTTAGATACCGAACATGACAATTCGAATTCCGATTAAACATGAAAAACTGGATAATCAAACTACGTTTTAAACTTTATTTTCGATGTATCTAACTATAAATTAAAAACTTTAAAGTAGGGTGCGATCATTTGTTACAAGGAACTCTGGTTGTTCCTGAGCAACTAAAGCTATGAATATTGTAAAAAAAACATTATATGTACACTCGATTCTTTGTTCAATTTTGTATGGCTAAACAAATTACCAAGCAATTTAATACCTATTCAAGGTAATGAAATTAAACTTTGTTACGGGTAAAAATTCTTTTTATTTATAGAAGTCATTCTAGGAAGGTATATCGGTTGGAAAACCATCTCTATTATTTTTTTCGATAAGGCCGAACATGACCAGTTCTTGACAGCAGTATTTAAATAGTAATTTTAAAGGTAGTTCATATAGCAACGAATCACGAAATACGAATCACGAATTTTAACGCCATTGGTCAGATTAATTGACGGGAGAGTTGACAGGTGCACAATTTAAGATTTTACGAATTCGTGAAATTTAAAATCTGCGGCGCGGGAAACTTGAGTTCATTTCAAGATTTTACGATATTCGTGAAAAATTTCGACCGATTTGACAGTTTGCATATTGGTTTTTAGGTTGGCATAATTTAGTTTTGATTTGTTTTCGTTATGTTTTCGTATGTATGATGTTTGATTCGCTCTTATATATTTACCTATGATATGTGAAGAGTTTTATGTAAATAAGATATTTTTTGTTTTTATAATTATTATAAGATAAGCTCTTTATGGCAACCGGCAGCTAAATATCTAAAAATAAAATATGAAAATAATAATGAACTACGGTTGATATTGACGCTCTACTGTACCAATAATATTAACGACTGGTGATAAAAGTTTTATCTTAAAATATATATCTAAGTGTAAGAGATAACATCTCTGGTGCTGAATGGCTCTCGGGTGTGGTATTTTTTTTTGTATATGGAGAAATCTTTTCCACAAGGAAATCGAAGTCTTTGACAGTCATTTTATGGTAGTTCCTAAATATTTTCTCATAATTTACCCTCATTTTTTGCGCGAAATTATTGGGATGCTCCATACGCTTGCTTAAAAATCTCACACACACCAATAGACCTATTATTCTTTTTTGTCGCATCTTTCCCCCTTAATATTTATCTATGATCTTAATCAAGTAAGCTCCTATTACACGTCTACGTCTATGTCGGCAATAAAATACATTCATATTAGAATATTAATTATTAATTTTGAAAAACACAAAAAGGAAACACAACCCTCCTAACCTATCGTCAAACGTAAATAATGTCACAGTGAAAATTTGAAATTTCCTAGAAACGTCTAAGAATTTCGTCTTTGTATGAAATGGTCACTTTTCACGACTTTGTAAAAACAACGATTCGTGATTCGTTGCTATATGAACTCTGCTTAAGGTATTTAGTTGAATGACAGTCGAACGAATTTGACGTGTTTACAGAATTTTCTGTAAATTAAACTAGAAGGGTGAAAAAAAATAAACAGGAGAATTGGTTGTTGTTGATTTAGGTAGTCAACTGTTTTCGTCAGTAGCCAAAGATGATTCCCTGGATTGAGAAGGTAGCTCCCGAAAAGTATTTCTATTTCGAGATGAAATAGGGTGAAAACCGATTCAAACTTTCGGGAAAGGGAGGTTGTTTAGTAGAAGGTATACATTCTACCAACGGCCATAATGGTGATTAACCCACGTCTTCTTTTTGTTATATCCAGGAAGGTTTTGGTGAACCCCAGTTATGGGTAAGTTGTTTTAAGTTGTTTGTGAATGTAAAATTTCAATTAGTTTCTGGGGGCCGAGTCCGGCATTCCCATTATTTTCATGGTAAGTTGTTATGATGATTAATTTCCGTTTTAGGGTTCTAGTTTCGGATTCCCTGTAGGGTTATTAAGAACTCTTTTGGAACCTTACAAATTAGGCTACTCTTATAGTTTTTTGGATGACAGCAGAGAATGTCGGATGTCACTTTTTTGGACAAATTTTTAACTGGTTAATTGACAGTGACAAGTTCGGGGACAGATTCTCTTCTAGAGGACCGACGAAGGATTAAGGAAAACTTCTCTCTGATTTTCGAGACGTCCCGAAATACAGATAAGTGATCTTTTTATTCGACAATTATATTTTCCTGTTAGAGATTAGATAGAATTTTGGCATCGACGTAGAAGCTTAAAAATTACCCAAAATTTAGAAACTTAGACCGTATTTTTAACAGCTTGAATAATTATCATAGTATTTGATATCGAATATTTTAAACACTAGAGTTTATATAGACACTTTGCGAAGTGTAGCTACGCCGGCATAGTTCCATTAGTGTACTCTCTCGGGAACTGGATTTTTGAATAATTTCCAGTACATTTTATAACCGAGGAAGTTTATATATTTTACCTTTTCTTTTCTCTGGCATTAATTTCAAAAACGTAACATAGCATTTTAAGATTTGGTTTCTGTTAGGAACTTGCAACTTGGGCTTACGGAAAGGCTATTCTAACCAAGTTAAATTAATATAGAATAGTTTATGTGGTAACATCTGGTTAATTTATCCCCATCTAGGTTGCAGGGTTCGGCCAGAGCGAATACTGAGGAATAACATTCTAAATTACAATTCCTTTTATGTCACATTTTTAAATTCCAATTTAGACTGTCAATTTGGCAAGAAGGTGTGTCTAGTTAAACAGTAATCGGTGACAATTCGTTATTTCGCTAAGGAGTAACTAGGGAATTCATTTATAAGGCTAGAGGAGCTTATTTTATTTTATTTTCCTAAAATAAAAGTATCGGCCTCAATTATTGTTATTTTGTTTGAATTGGAGAATCTAGAACTAGTGTGATAACTGTGTGCAGGTAGCGTAGACTACGACAGGTAATTATCTACTTAATCGATACTTGAGTTTGTACTCCGTTTCTTTTATTTCTAAGTTTTTTTTTTACTGTGTCCGTAATAACGATAGGGCTTTGCCAACAAAAGTAAACTTGGTGACGTCCAACCTCGACTTGGACTTTAACTTATATTGATTTAATTTCATATCCACGTACATCATTTTGGAACTTGTTTAGTGGGAAATAAAAAACATCGGATCAACCTGAGCTGAGCTAGCGTAGGTGTTTTTCAGGCGGTGCTGGAAGGACTGATACGAAGACTAGTGGTGTCTATATTTCAAGGTATTTTATAAGATATAATATACTTAATTCTTATTTTGATATCAATTTGTCGTCTAGCGCCAACTGCTGAGTGTAATATTTTATTTTAAATTAAATCACAATTTCGCGTCCAACTTTATAACAGAATTTAGCAGTAGAGTTTTGAAAATTAGAGATAACAACTTATTGAACAATTATTGGCTAATTTAAAAACCTTGACAAAGCCTTGGCTAAAGCTGTACCTATTACTGCGAGCGCAATATCATTATATCCAAATGTGGTGTGCTCTTAGATATGTTCAACATGGTTGTTAATATATAGGTTTGTTTGAATATAAATAAATAAAAGGTTGAAAAAACTAAGATTCAGGAAAGAAAAAACTATTGTAGTTGCTTATCGATGTCGTTTTAGTGTTTGAAAATGTTTTCACATGATGTGCGATAACGTTTACGCATACCTTTGTTTATATAGGGAATAGTTATTCAACCTTGAACTGAAAAAAGGCCTCATCGCTAGATGGCGTTCGGCCTGAAATGTGCCCATTCTTAAATTTCAAAAAATTACTACGGGTCCTACGAGAGACGTTGCAAGGAGGGAGTTCCTACATTTCTATTGGTGCATTCCCAAGGGCTGTTACCTGGCGGCGCGGAGTGGAGCCGCGTGGACGAGTGTTCCAATAATTCCGAATATCTCATTGTTTATTGTTGAAGAAGCTTTACTGTGTAAAATGTTTGTGTTTGGGTTGTAATGATTAATTTTGGGCTGAGTAAATTGCGATTATCTATCTACGTTTTTTTTCTAGGTAAGTACAAAAGTAACAGGTTTAATTAAATAGGATGAACATTTTTATAATAATCATATATATGTAGATAGGGATAGGGTAAATCTTTACATCTACTTTTTTATATCCATCAGTATGCTTTCTAATAATATTAACGTTTATTTTGTACGTAAGTATATATACACAGAAGTTGCACGTCTAGGTGTCTATGAACAGTTTTGAACAGTTAATTAATTGATTGACAGGCATGTATAAGGAAGGATGACAAATGTATGGAATGAATATTGAATTTAATTAATAGCATATTATGATATAAGTGTATAAGAGCACTTTTAAAGCACGCGCGTTTAGATGTCTTTAAATTTACTTTTTTGGGTTGTTCCACATTTGTATTTTTTTAATTGTTTCAGTTTTTGACAAACAAATTCTTTACAAACTAAATCAAAATTACATTAGATTTTAATTTGTTTCAGATAACGTCTATTTTGAGAGCATCAATTTGTAAAGGAACATCCCCTGGGCGAGAAAGCTTTCTTTGATCGCTGTGCCTACAAAGTATGTCTTCGTCATTGGTGCCAAATATTTTCCCATTAAATTGGGTACACAAAAAGCCTTCACCTGATCAAAACATCCCTTACAATAGGAAGAGTTCCAAAGAAAATAAAGACCAGTGTTAGTGTGCCTATCCCGAAAGTGCGTAGACCAAATAAACCAGAAGAATATATTGACCCATTAATTTATTATCGGTAATAGACAAAATTCTGGAAATTGTGTGGGTGGTTTCTAGAGGTAAACAAATTGTTACTTAAAGGTCAGTCGGGTTTTTGGGAAAAACATTCGTGCGAGTCAGCATTACAGTATGTGTGTTCGAAATGGTGTTCATATGTTCATGATGGAAATGTTGTCCTGAGCATTTTCATTGATCTTCAGCGTGCGTTTGAGACCATCAATAGGAGAAGACTTATCCACAAACTACAGGCCTACGGAATTACAAACAGTGCACTTATCACCTGGAGGATCGCTCCCATGTGACTAGAGTGAATAATGTGTCCTCAATTCCGTTTGATAGTGACATAGAGGTGCCGCAGGGCAGTGTTCTGAGCCACCTTTTGTTTGTACTATGTCAGTGACCTAGACCGAGTTTTAAATGATATGTTTCTAAGTTTGTTTGTGGACGATATGTTGATCTGTGTTTGCGGGAAGGATTTTAATCAGGTAGTAGATACTATGAAATCAAAACTTGACATCCTTTATAACTCGTTGTGTGTAAATAGGCTTAGATAAAAAAAAAAGACATAGTACGTGGTTTTTTGGCTCTAAGCAGAATTGTAATAGATTTCTAGAAAATAATTATTGGATTAAGATAGATATCTAATAGCCTATTTGAAAATGCATCTAGTAATATTTAGGGGTAGTCTTGGATTCTCAGCTTAATTTTTCGTTACATGTAGATCATATTAGAAAAAAAATTGGAAAAGATAGAATTTTTTAGGAGAATAGCTGAGATTATTTGCCACGGGAGTTGTGTTCTTCTATATAATACCATTATATATCTGCATTTGAATTACTGTTGTTCATTGTTGATATCAAGTAAAAAGGCTGATATACAAAGACTCCAGTTGCTACGAAATAAAGCTATGCACACTATATTGTTCTGTACACGTTATACTCCCATTAATTTGATGCTAAAGCCACTTAGATGGCTTTCAATACAGCAAAGCGTAGAGATGTCCAATGTACTATTTATTTTTAAAACAAAAAAACAATTATTGCCCGAATAAGCTGGTTTGAAGGTGATTCATGTTTATCCCACCGGGAATTCATAATTAATGTTTTATTAAGGACTTTAATATATAAATAATGTAAGTCATATTCAAAATGCGAATTGACATTATAATTTTTTTATCCACTATCCACTTTTATTCACGGAGTAAAAAACAACATTTTAATATTACTCCAAGAGTTATTTTTAGTTTCTTAGTATTCAAAAAAGTTGTTTGCAGTTTTTTTTAACTGGAACACAAAACTTTAAATGTATATTATACAATTGTATTTTTCCAATTTACTACAATTAAGGATTTTTTCACAGTGTAAAAAAGTAATATTTTTCTAACGAGTTTGAATTTTTTAAATTAAAAAGTAACTTTTATGGACCAATATTGTTCGGCAGGAAACATGATTTTGAATATGATTTGACAATTTTAAATATATATACATATATAAATTTTTAAATAATAATAAATGAGATCTGTGAATCATCTTATATTTAAATAAAGATAAAACATTAATCGACGGATTACAATTAATTTATTAGTTGATTCTTATTAAATGGTGATGCTGTTAGGTTGTATCTATGTTAATGTAGTCCAATTACTTTTCGATATTTAAGTAATATTTATAAGTACTTATTTATGGAGTTGTGGTCGATCTAATCTCTTGATACATCAGTTTATCACAATAGCTATATTAGCAACTTCTAATTGAAAAATAGCAAAAATAATTATGGTTTCAAATTTCGTTAACTTGTGATTAATTGTAACTTATAATATACAAGAAAGTTATTTTAAGAACATGTATAACTTTACAAGTTTGATAGGCAATAACACAAAACTTTGATATGAAAAAATTTGGCATCTAAGATAAAATAAATGAATTATTTCAAAGGGAAATAATACAAGTGAACAGAAAATGATCAGTTGAAAATAAGGGATGAATCAAACCAGAAGTTGCCCGAAACAGCACACTATATACACTTCTTAGTTCTTTAGTTTTAAGGGTTGTATAGGTTGATGTGTTTTATCAATTGAATTGTTTAATTTTCAAGTAAATATAGTTTTACTCGGATGTTGTTTATTTCACTATCCTAAATCCGAATTTTTTCAAAAATTATTTACTTGATTATAGCGAATAAACTACAGTATATATTTTGAAGAGTATATTTATATTAATTTAATTTGATTGTCAATTATTATGTAATAATGATAATAATGGCTATAAGCGATTGAAAGTTTTGAACATTGGCTGTTGGCCTGGAGCAATATTATATGTACTGATACATAAATTAGTATTAATATATGCAGAACTCATATTAAATAAAGACTTATCCAAAGTGGTAAGAGTTTTGATTTCAGTTTTTAAACACCTTATTTCTTATCTCCCCCTCTTTTGCAAAAATAATGAAATTTAATAAAATAAAAATATTTAATTTTATTATTAATCTCCAAATAACAAGACATTTTAATCAATAATTTGATAAATACATGTTTCTGGTGCATTAAAGCATAAAATTGCAGAAAATGTTTAATTGTCTTCTTTCTATAAAAAGAAAAAATACATAAAATAACTATACCTACCTATTGGAACTAAATTTAAATTTTATCTATATTTATAAACATTGTAAGTTTAAAAAATATAATACCTTACTTTTTGACTAATAATAGGAAACGAATAATCAATTTTTATAAATATAATTTTTTTATACTTTAATAATATGTTGTTAGTGTTCCTAATTTTGAATGCGTTAAAATATCCAGTTTATATTGTAAAATTTTACTTATATCAAGTCAAAACGTTTTACATTTAGCAAATAGGACTTTATTATTGTTTATTATTTTCCCATTTTTAATGGCATATGCAAATCTATTTTCTTCGACTACTGCATCAATTCAATTAGGCCTATATGAATAATAGAAACTAGTAAAGAAATTGACACAAAAATCAATGTGTAAAAAATGCTAAAAACCATTTTCCCAAACAATAAAATAAATTCAATTGAAAAGTCAAGATTGGGGAAGCAGGTATTGGAAATTTCATTCTGTGTGTAAAAATTAAACAGATAAAACCGGTTCTAGCCACTTAACCTTGGCTGAAGATCATTTCTTGGAAATCTACGGCTCGGCGAATATAATTT
>MU184481.1:60307-71835 GCA_016904865.1 Pissodes strobi
TACTGGTTACTGGTCTTTTAGGTTAGTGTGATATTGGGGTGTTATTAGGTAAATAATTGATTCGTTTGTGACGTGCTATATATCTACAATTTGCTGTTATGCGTTTAGGAAGAATTCAATGATTTTTGTTACAAGATTTAGTTAATTTTTAACAGATTTTAGCAAAGATGCTGTTAAAACTAACAGAAGTTGAAGCAACACATAAATCTTTATTTAATAAAATTAGAACACTTTCTTTAATAATTTCTTGAATAGTTTCGAAATAAAAATATACAGAAAACCTACACCTACAAACAGATAATTGAAAAATAATTTTTAAGCAATGCTTTGATTAAGAATAACTAAATTATTAAAAATGTTATCTATAAGATACCATGTGAATGCAATCAATTTTATATAGGTGAAACCTGTAGGCCATTATCAAAACGTATAAAAGAACACCAAACTTATATTAAAAATACATAATTCCACAAATCACATATTTGTAACATGCATTTGATAACAATCACAGAATACCATGGAACGCTTCAAGTATTTTAGCAAAGGAACCATCATATAAAAAGCGTAAAATTAAAGAAAGTGCTTTAATTTTATTAAATAAAGATGTAAATGTGTTGCTTCAACTTCTGTTAGATTTAACAGCACTTGGTTACCTTTCCTAAAAACTGAAGTTGATAAGGGGCAGTTAAAAATTAACTAAACCTTTTAACAAAAATCATTGAATTCTTCTTGAACGCATAACGCCAAATTGTAGATATAAAACACCTCACAAATGAATCGATTATTTACCTAATAACACCTCAATATCACACTAACCTAAAAGACCAGTAATTATACGATATGACTTTATTATTGTCATCTTGTCAAAGTCAATTCAAAACTTGACAATTTTGCACGAGTTTTTTACTGTTTTACTGCATTTACTAACCATTTTCATTTTTAGATTTGTTCGTTCTTTGACAACGGGGGCAGATTTGTTCCTCGAAACGTCAACCGTTTTCAAATTTTCTTTTAGATTTTTCAGCTTCGTTAGGGTCACTAAACTAGCACTTGTGCTGTTTACACCCCGGAGCCAGAGCTGAAGAGGCTCTACTTTCAGAAAAATTGTAAATAGAGGTGGAGCAAAGGCCAACAATTGTAAGGTAGACTGCTTTAGATGCGAAAAAACTTGTTTAAATTATTGTTATTAACTTGGCGGTCATTCATCAATTTTATGGCAGTATAATTTAGGAATTTCATCTAAGTGCAGATTTGTACTAGGCATAAGGGGCATTTCAATAAAATATTTTCACCTATACCCCGTGGCTCAAACTTGTGACGCAACCAGGGCATTTTTTCAATGATGACAAAGCATTAAGTATCGCTCCTTAAAATTCCCTACTAGACTATTAGCGACTTCAGATGCCTTTTAATTAATAAATTAAAAAATAATATAAAAATTACTCTAATTTAAAAATTGACAAAGTAAGTAGCATTTTTTGTTTTCATTCAAGGAATGTGGAACAAAGTACTACTTCTGAGGCTACAGCGCCGATTCATTAACTTGGGCGACATTGCTAATTTCTGGTACCGCATACACATTGGGAAAGAGCGATAGATGTGCTGATAGGCGCCATGGGTCAATTCATGATCTCTTTTAGCCCAGATTTTTTTCTGCTAACTTTTGAAATAATTGTGAAATGGCGTATTAAATTTATGTGGGTTTTTAAGTCATTTCCTGGAAATTATTTTGGACAGCATGAGGCCGACCGCGTGATTACGCATGCAGATGGTTGACTATATTTATTGTGATTAACGATCAATATGGACACAAACTAGATAATCACGGAATTCCACGTATGAGTTAAATTTTACTCCATGTTTCAGTATCACCAATATTTAAGAAACTTAAAAAATCAAGAAGAATACAACCCTTTTGCTCCCTATTCACCAAATCATCCTTGATAAGTCAAAGGCTTGACTCCCTCGCATTGTTCGACTACCTTGAGCATTTAGTCACCAAAACTGGAGCATGGCAACATAACTCCCAGCAATTTTGCATTCCGAATTTCACGACTTTTTCAGGTTTCCGTGTCTTTTCGGATGAAATTCCACGGACTTATTATAACCCAGAAATAGACAATCATATATCTCGACTCGAGGATGAGTTTAACAGTGAAACTAAAAGATGTACTTTTTTGAAATAATTCATTTAAAGAACGAATAACATCTTCCACGATCTTATCAAGAACGACTTTATAGTTTTAGGTTTGGAAATAAAAATGTAAATATAAAATGACTGTTAAATGGGCAGGTTATTAGGCATTTACCCTTCTTAGATAATGACCATACTCTAGGAAGGATAATAATAATTAAAAAAATACTAATATCCAAATCCAATCATCATTAAAGTTAATGTAATTGATGACAGTCAAAAGGTGTAAATAACCCATATATTTTTTAAATATCCGGTTAGTAATATTGTTCTAAAGAATCCCGGCAATGTTTACTATAAATGTGATTAATAAATCGATGTTATATAATCACAAACAGCCTACAATCATTTTAAAACCAGGCTAGATACGTTCTAATTAATATTATTAATTTCAACAGTAACCAGTCCAAGAACAAGGCCAAAGCCACGCAAATCGCAAAATTGCTGGGAAATTCAAACTGCTATCTCCAGGACTACAAAAAGCAAATAATGAAGCGAATCAGAAACTCGACAGGGCTCGGATTTTCGAGTTCATTCAAACACCGTTCGTATGCGAACTAATACGAAATTCGCACAAAAATCCATGAATTGCATTTTCAAACCGCGCCGCCCGTGCACGATCTAATTCGTATACGGATATTCGAATGGGTTTCCACCAGTCGAATGCTAAAATTTCGCATGCGATTTTACTTGATTTTGCACAGTTAGTTGTTTCCAATTTTGAATTTTGTTGGTTACGTCAGTGTCAGTGTGCATTTCCGTTTTAACTTCTTAAAACTAGTTTTTCGAATAATTTGTGGATTGGATTGTGCTACCTTTTTTTGATTAAAAGGCAAGTTTTTGAAATGGCCGATTTGAATTATAAAATTCAAAGGAACGTAATTGACGCCTTGGAAGAAGCTGAAATACTGGCAGATCGAAGAGGTCATCTCTTTCTCGATCCAATGGAAGAATAATCGAATGGTCAATTTCGAAAATTATATCGGCTGACGAAGCCTGTTGCCTTTGAATTGATACAGCTTCTAGAGCCCCACCTAACAATCCACATTTGTTGGGCGGTTTTAAATGTAAAGGTGTTACTGAATTTTCCACATTGTAGTTCAGGATGCTCCTCCATAAAACTAAACTCCCTCTTCTGTTCCGCCGACACAAAACCCCCGAAAAACATACTTGTTTACTTGGTATTATACGTGTATATAAAAAAACGCAAAGAGAAAGCATTTAGCGATAAAATACACAAGAGACACTTCACTTCTCTTCTGTAACGACTACAAGCACAATGTTATATTATGATAATATATGATATTTATCAATGATATTTAGTGACATTAGAATAGATATCCGAATTCGCGGGAGAAAATTACATAAGATGGCTATTTCAGTTTTTTTTTATAAAAGTACAGGGAAAGTCAAAAAATCGCCTTGTCTAGTCCTCGTTGGATAACTCTGTACAGGGTGTCCGAAATTCGAGCCTTATCATTGGGATCTCGGAAACTAGAAGAGATACGAGGTCGGTTAAATGGAGGCAAAGTTGCGCAGTTTGATGCTGATCAAAATGCCGCCTTACAAGTTTGAAAATTCCGAATACTTCCGAAGATTTTTGGAAAAAAACCGAATATTCGCGATTTCGTTTTAATTTTTTATGACTCTATTTGAATAGATATAACAAAATAAATTTCACATTTTCATTGCTACTTTTTCTGTTCTTCAAGATGGTGTTATCAGATTTTCCAGCCGACATTTCAACTTTGAGCTGCCATCATCAACTTTGTTTTTTTAAATACGGCCCTGGATTTTTCATTACGGATTTTAAGAGCTTCTAAGGTCCCGAAACCAATGATGTATCGCACTTATTCGAAAAATTCATATTAGTGACATTTTCCATAAGAACTCATGTGTTAGAGAGAGACAGAAAATAGGTTGTTAATAGGATTAAAAGCAAAAACTTTTTTTACGCATTAACGCTTTGCATAAAGAAAGCTTAAAAACTAACATAAGAAGTGATTAATAAATAATATAATTATTAAAGTGTCAACTCTCAAACCATAGGCTCTAGGCTATATTTTTAGCAATTTACCCAAGTAAATAGTTGTGTGGGATTAGATTTGGAACATATAATAAATTTCACATTCTCATTGTTGTATCGCACTTTTTCGAAAAAATAATTCTAATGATTTCCTGGTAAGATCTTTGTCGTGGGTCTACCACGACAAAGAATCTGAATTTAGTAGGAATGAAGATGGGGAACCATTGGCTGGAATCCAGGACCGAACTAAGCTATAAGCCAGAACCCAATTTAAAGTGCTAAAAATATAACTTAAATTTAATTATGTAGGGAACGATATGACTATTCGAATATTGAGGACCACTCGTTAATATTTAAGGAGGTTCCCCTAGACATAGTTTTTTTGACAGTCGCTAACAAATCTTTATTCATTAGGGAGATTCTTTTCTTTTTGAACTTTTTGACCGTAAAAGATGTTTTGGATTGGGAACCAAAGCAACAACTAGTAATCCTATTCACAAAAAAAGAACACTCAGTCTAAAGTTTGAACTTGATACTTGATCTTGAAAGATAATTATTATACTTATTATCTAAACATGTTTTAAAAACAATCAGTAAACTTTCAACAAATTTAAGTATAAAAGAGTGAGCAAATCGAGTAAACGACAAATTGGTCATCCAGTTCGTAGTACCTCAACGCTTACTGGTGACAATTTCAAATCCTCCAGTCTTGGTCTAGCTCGTAGTGCCTCAATGGCAAACGCTTACTGACATCACACCTCCCTAAGTTACGTCAGTGAAAAAGTAAAACAAAGTCAGTCAACATAACAATATAAATAATCGAATTAGATCCCTTAAAATCCAACATAAACTAAAAATACTTTCAAAGGAATCTTAAATTGCTTTAAGGGAACCAAATGGGTCGAGTCAAATCAGTCTCAACGAATGGTCATGCGCTTCACGTTCTTCTTGTAAATTATAGTTGAACATGGTTATCAACATAGATGCATACGTCAATTTACACTAAACCTGGACATCAATATACGTACATTTGTTTCGAAGTTAGCGAGTTATTATTCTATTCATCATCACCTGAGCTACGCAACCTGAAAGAGCAAAGAGAATCAGCACAAGCAAAAATACTCTGCGACACGTGATGGGAAGAGTCACAAGAATCCTCTTTGACATTATGTAGGGTGCTTCTGTAGAACTTCTTTGCCAATTTTCTTGATTACTGCTTGATTATGCTTTTAATTAAGTTAAGCCAACATAATATTTCAACTTGTTTCAAAAAATAGAATTTGCACTAGAAGTATCTAAATCTGTTACTGATTTTTCTTGTTTTTGAACAAGATCACAGCTTTGCGTTGATACCATTAATAGCAAATATCTACTAGTTCTCTGTGCTATTATCCTTTTTAATGCTCGCAACTTTTAAAATGAAATTGAATTATATCGCCTTCAGAAAAATCCCATAAAATGTCTGACATTTGATGTTATCTACTGGTTTAAGACATCAGTGCCATTCAGGTGGTGTTATTTCCACATCAACCCACTCTATATTAAATGCCCTTTTTCTTTAACATGATTTAACTTATCCAACCACAGATTTATAAATAAAAACTACGAGGTGAGGATACTATCTCCTGTGTCCAATAAGCAAACGTAGCGGTAAAAATATGTTAATTTCTTCTACGTGCTGATCAGACACCCGTTCGGATCAAATTTACCATACGATTCAACTAATATTTTCTTCATCTCCTTTTCTTTTCTCTTAGGCGTAATAAGGATAAACCAACGCTTGCACTAGGCGCGCAACTGCTACACGCTTACGAGGACCTGATATGAAATGTGTGTTTCGGTTACGTATTTGTAAAAGTTCTAAATCATTTTAATCGGACAATTTGATTCGGAATGTACTTTTCTAGATTATTTAGCAAAATTCCCTGACTTTTCACTTTTCGATATAACTAGACAATTACTTGGTCATTCCAGGTTTTCTAAGTCACTCGCTGCAGAAACAGAAGGAAGTATCTGGGTATGGATCTTTAAATCCTTTAAAATAAATTAATTTTCATGTCCAATTGCAGACGCTAATTTTATGGGTATACTTTTACTTAAGGAACTTGGGTTAGTTGGGTTGGTGATGCCAACTCTGCATCGGCTGCCACTGGCGGTCCCAATCCCGAATAAAGGAGGAGGGTTGAGCAAGCTGACGACCTATTCCTGTGAAAGAAACCTTGTGCTCAGCCTCGGAATAGGATGGAAAATGAAAAAGAGACTAAACAACGAAAACGGACAATAAATATGCGTACACGTAATAACGAGGAAGATCATGGTCGAACCAAAATATCTAAAAATACACCTGACTCTAGCCACAGAAACTAAAAAAGATCAGGGTTCAGACAGTTTAGGGGAGTATGATCACTTCCTTCCTTAGTGAGGTTCCAAAAGAGATGAAAGCAAACCCAATCTCAAATAGATAGAGAGTAGAGAAATACATATCATCATGGGAAGCTGTAAATAAATTATACAACTCAATGTGTGTTGGTTTGAAACGAAAATAACAGTTATAGGAGTATGGGCACGGCACATATAGTTGTTATACGTGCCGTGGTATGGGAGTGATCCGATCAATATAAAATATACAACTAAATTGTAAAGGCAGGAAACTAAATGGAAGTTGTATTAATGGGTGATTTTAAAAGATGAACGGAGAGGAAAGACAACGATCAAAAAATAGGAAAATATGGAGAAGATGGTCGAAATAGCAATGAAGGAAGAATAAAAAATCTAAATATTCTAAATGAATACTTTCAGCATAGACAAATACACACATGGAAAATGATAGAAGACAAAAATCATTGACTACACTACTACTGAAAAACCGAAATCAAATATACAATTCTAAGATGTAAGAGTTTGTATGGAACTCACCTGCGACAATGACCTGACAATGACTACTTATTGAAAGCAAAAATCGATATCCCCATAAGAAAAAACACAAACAAAAACGTAAAAGAACAACTAAATTGGGGATTTGGAGCCTTCGGCAATATGCACTACCGCAGTTTCATCCACAATATCAAAACACAATTTTCACACTCGTTTCGCTAACTATGTTAGCATCATCAGGGGATGAATAATACTAAACTTATAATCTCACTATTTATTATGCTTAACCCAAAAAGAAGCAATCCTAGAAACTCAGTTAATTACGCTTGATCTTTACTTTCTTACATTTAACAATTTCCATACTTTTGTTTACGTCTAACAATCTCACACCCGATATAATATGAATTAATTTTAAATTGTTGTTATTCTGTGGTTGCTTTCAAAAGCATGATGTGCAAACGTGAAATCCGCTATGGGTTCCTTGAATCTCGTTTGTATAGATCTTATTTTTGATTTCAATCCAAGCAACTATTTCATATATTTCACTTTTTCCAATGTTTAAATTTTGTCCTTTGGACCACCTAATAATTTCTTAACGTTAAACTGGGTTTTGTATACTAATTTGATCTATGTTCTTAGAAACCATTTAAGTCCTTTTGTATACTGAGGCTTATATGGTATCGAAACATATTTTAATTTTCAATGTTGATTAACCAAAGACGTCGAATCACGAATGGTTTTTCTAAGCGTTTCTCTATTAATAGGATATCTATTAAGCTAGTAACCATTAACTTTTGTCATATTGTTAATTGTCATCGTTTGGACTTAGTTACAATTTACACCCTAGGTCTTGAAAGATAATTATTATACTTATTATCTCATCAAAACAGTCCTATCTATTACAAATCCGAGCGGCGTATAAAGCAAACATTTACCACCAATAGGTAATGAGAATATTGGGTTAGTTTGGGTTTTCATATATAATTGCTGAAATAATTTAAAGGAGTCGCAATGAATATTTAAGAATATTGTACCTACCCGCATGGTGCATAGCAATTCCATAAGATAATAGTTGAGACAAATCCTGATCTATTAACCTTGCCTTTGTGTCTTCCAATTCGTATGGGTCACAGTGCATCCATTTTTGAGGCTTACTTTCGGATAAAAGAAATTTCATAAGTTCGTATCCTACAACGAATAATGTATGTATGTTCAAAGATCACTAATCATATGAAGCAAATCAGAAAACACAGGGACTACCAAAAATTTGTGTAACCATCTACAAATATAACTTGGGAGAAAGGAAAAAAGTTTAATTACTTTTCGAAGTATAATGAAGGCAGCCACATTATATCATTTTTATAAACATTATGTACAGGGTGGCCTACTAAGAATGGCCTGGCTATATCTCAGAAACTAGTAATCATAGAACTTTCGGGTAATTTTTTTGCGGTAAACACGCAGTTCATCTGGCTGCTTTAACGATAGCTTACGTGGTATGCGTGACACCTAACATCTGCTTTAAAGTGTCTGGGTCACAGCTAAATCTCCTCAAGATTATAGTGCCTTTAATTTATTTAAAAATAAATATAGAAAATAAATTAATCTAGGGAGAAGACTAATAAACAATAAAGACAAAATTGACAAACAATCTAAATCTGGTGTTAACAAAATAAATTGTGTGAACTGTGATGCTGTATACGTAGGACAAACTGGTCGAAACTTAAATATTAGGATTAAAGAACACAAAAAATCGATTTTACATAATATTAAAAACTCCGGCTTAGCAAAACATGGTAAAGAAAATAACCATTTTATAGATACGATTAATGTCAAACTTTTACACACCGAAACAAAAAGCAAAAGGCTGAACCTTTTGGAGTACCTAGAAATCCAAAAGTCACAAAAAACAGACGTTTTAAATACGAACGACCAAATGACCTGCTCTTTAAACACCTGCATAATTGACAGTGCAATAAAAACAAAACACGGTCAGGCGGATTAGTAGTAGGGTATAACAATTTAGATTTTAGTATACAACTACTCTTGATAAAGGCCTCATCAAGCCGAAACATATGTAGAGAAAAATATCTCATTAAATTATTTTGAAACATCTAAAAGCAGGGTACTAATTATCCCTAGTATTATTATGAGCACTTTAATTTTTTTGGTATTATTTTGATTATCGTACTAAGAAAATAATCTTGACAGGACTTAATAGTATATTGTGTAACTAGTAGGAAAAGCAAAACATTCCTGGACGATTGTGGTAATTGCTGGACGAGGCTCAGCCGAGGCCAGCAACACAGGAATCCAGGAATGTGCTTTTCCTACGTGTTGCACATACTATTTTTTTATCCGATCGGAATTAATTAGAATACGTACTTATAAAAATAGAGCCAAATATTACTCTAAATAAAAACGGTGTTTTAAATTTAAACTCAGCATAATATCAAGATTTGAATCGAGCGAGTAACTGCGGAAATAACACGGAAATGTTATATTCCCGTCCTAGGACGGAAACGTTATATTCCTTTACAGTTATTGCCTATTCCCGTACAGTTATTCCCAGTTGCTAAGCAACGAATACAATATACTGGAATGATGACTTTTGTGGTGAGAACACACATCGGAAAGGTGTAGTATTTCGTACGATCGGATAAAAAATTATATATTTAAGGAAATTTTCTATTCGATCAGCTTATTGGTTTAGCTTAGCATAATCGATACCTGTTATTCTTGTTTGTTTACGAGATGACACAAAAATCAGAGCCGAACTCTCTGGAGCATACTGACATATGGCTTGATATACTGATTTGTTCATGGCAGCCATTCTCGGACAGTAATGCTTCACTTCGAAACCTTGAAGATGAATTTCTAAAGGCACTGGTCTTACAGCTGAACTGAAGTTAAAAAGACCTCTCTAAAACAAATATACAAAATTAGTAGGGTGAAAAAATCAATCAATACAGTTTACACGAGAATTGCCTTTAGTAATAAACGTCGCCAGCTTTATTGTAGTAAAATTTTACCACCTTGCCATACAAGTCTAAGAAATAAGACTTAACGGATGACAATTTTATCTGTCATTAATATATACGATATATTTATTACTTAAAACGTTTTATACACAACACGAAACAGAATTTTTGCACTCGACGTGTGTTTCGCTAACCATGGTAGCATCATCAAGAGATGATTAAAACTAAACTTTCAATATACCTCACTTTATTTTATACTAACTATTTGCTTAATCAAGCGAAATCAAAAAGAACGAATCCTGGGATCCTACTAGTTGTGCTCGATCAACCAATAACCCACACTAAACCAATAACAAACATTGTGAAAATTAACTAACGTACAGACTGGAGAATTCACGCATTGTAACATTATCCTCCCCCAGGCTGGAGAACACCGAAGTACAAAATCTAGAGCTAACCAATGACGGTATGTGACAAGCGGTGCTGCATTGTATTAGCAGGCAGGAACGTAAAGTGGTGAGAGCAGTTTCATTACAGGGAGTGACACCGTCAAATCTCATCGTCCTCCCCCAGGCTGGAGAATACCGAAGTATTAGGTTGATGCATAAGTCCGTAGCGTTTTCAGTTCCTCGGGGCAAGAGTGCCTTGGAATGAAACGTATATGATATTTGTGAACGTCATTTTAGTGTTACAGTTTTGTGCTTTTAAAAACGCCATAAATTGTTTGATTTTAAAGAAACGTAGTTTTAATTATCAGTTAAAGAACATTGAGTGCTAGGTAGAAAAAAATTAACATTTCCGACATATCACCTTGTTGAGTTGAGTTTAATAACCATGAATCAAAAGCGTCGAAGGCAGTTAGAACCATTTGCGCTGTGTACGGGGAGACCGCTATCGGGGAAAGTACGACACGAAAATGTTATGCTCCTTTCGGAGGTGGTATTTTTGACATGAATGAGTCTGCATGTTCAGGGAGCCAATCGATTTTAATGAAGCTCCTTTAAATGCTTTAATTCATGACGATCCCCGCCACTCAACTAAGGAATTAGCTGATTTCATGAATTGTGACCAATCAACGATCGAACGACATCTGAATTATATGGCAAAGTGCAAAAACTTGGTATACGGGTACCGTAGGCATTGAGCGACAATAGCAAAAATCACAGAGCAAACATCTGTCTGTGCTTCTTGGCATGAACCAACTGCATAACGCTTACCCGCATACTGCTAGCATTACGAAGGTGGCTATCCAAGAACTGGAAAGTTGTTCCACACACCTTATTCTCCTGAAATTTCTCCAATAGATTTTCGCTTTTTCCGGTCTTTATCTAACAACCACCTCCTCCAACCAACTCCTTTGATAACGAAGCTGATCTTCAGAATTGGCAAGATGAATTTTTCAACTCTAAACCACCCAATTTTTTTAGGCGTGGAATAGAAAAACTGCCAGAAC
>MU184481.1:71845-97677 GCA_016904865.1 Pissodes strobi
ATCAATGACAGTTTGTTGCAAAAGGGGCTGAATTGTATTAGCTGGCAGGAACGTTAAACTGGTGATAGTAGTTCGATTACGGGGATTGACGCCCCCGCCATTCCGGGTTGCCACGGGATGTGGCCTATCAAATTTCATCGTCCTCCCCCATGCTGGAGAACTCCGAAGTACAAGGTCTGGAGCTGATCAATGACAGTTTGTGGCAAGAGGGGCTGCACTGTATTAGCAGGCAGGAACGTCAAACTGGTGAGAACAGTTTGATTACGGGGAGTGACGATAACGCCCCCGCCAATTCGAGTTGCCACGGGATGTGGCCCCATCAAATCCCATCGTCCTCCTCCAGGCTGGAGAACACCAAAGTACAAAGTCTGGAGCTGATTACTGGGGAGTGACTCAACCAAGGATTTAATAAGGAATGGATACCGCCTCCCCTATTAACGCCTGTACAAATAAAGTGAAGCCAAAGTTACATGGGCGAGGGAGCTGCGGGATGAAGAAAGCGATAAAGAAAACAATTCTACTCTTTTGTTTTCCCCTACCGAGTCATCAGCCGCGTGCGTGCATCGTATTCTTTTTATTATCGCTCGCTCTCTCGATCGCTGTTTGGGTCGCTTCCAGACCAGTGTCGTAGGTTTGACGGTTTCCTCAAAATTATTAGTTATAAAGAATGTTTTTGGGAAAGGTTAAATATCGTTATTTTTTCAGAAATATAATAAAATAGGTTTATATTGAAAAAATTAGTGAAATTAATTTCATTTGCCTATTTTTCTATTTCCTGCACCACGCTAAAGTACGTAGTAGTTATACCGAGGTATCAAAAATTATATCGATAAAAGTTGGCCATGGAAAAGAAAACGTCTGTTGTACTATGTCATTCTTTTGAGATTATTTTGATAAAATGGTCAGGTGCCATGTCACAATGGCATTAAACGACAAACGTTTTCCATTTCATGGCCAACTTTTTATCAATTTAATTTTTGATATCCCGGTACTTCACACACCTAAGTGAGTAAAGTATAGCCTTCTTTACGAATGAAAGAAAATGAGTTAGAAAAAGGTTACTTACACAAGGTTGATACAAATTTTTTCTACTACCAAAATTAGTTCAAACGGTCATTAAGCTTTTACGATTTTTCTTGCCACGTTTACATGTCTGTGATATCTCAATTATCAAGAAAGCTACAAGGTGCATATTGGCACACTTTAGGGGATACCATAATCTGACATTATCGGATAATTTCGATACTCATTATTTCACTCCACACAAAATAAAAAAAGATTTAAAAAAATACCTCAAATAATTTGGAAGTAATATATTATAGTCATAGCCTAAAGAAGTATATACTTGCGAAACTTAAGCGCTGCACCTTTGATAAGCGAGGGCCAACTTTATCACTATGTAGTGGGGAGGAAATAAATAAATCTAAACTTGACGTCAACCCCACGACAATCTTTAGTGACGTGAGCCGTACTAAAATTTTTTAAGACTTTATATACTAAAGTTGATTCTCTCCCCTATTATTTTATTTAAACTTCCACTACCAAAGATATGATTTATAAAATACTTCTTATTTCGAGTACAGAATAATGAATTTTTTAACAATCAAATAAACTGCATAAAGAAGGCCGGATATTTCAATTATGCCTGAAAGATATATTTAAAAATGTCTTTTGAAATGAAATTAAGAATGGCGAATGCAGATTACTTGTAGTAAGTACAGCATTCTTGAAAGAAAAGTCAATTACCTAAAAGAAAATATAATTGAGTTACATATTATTTTGATAAATTACGATCAATAAAACAGCTTATTTATGTAGAAAATTATTTATTTTTTTAACGTTATAACACACCTATAATAAATTGAAACTGAAATGAATATAACTATAATAGAATATAAGCTCCAAGATAATCTTCAAATATCAACAAGATCTATCCACCACAGAAGTTTTTTTTTATATGAGAGACTACATCTGGCTGTCTGGAAATTCCTTGCTGCTTTTCTAGGTGTTCCAAAATCCACACTTTCCAAGTCACCAAAAAACCGCTTCCTACAAAATAAAATTTGAATTAGCAATGGAAAAATTAAATGCATTTATGGGAACAACATAAAGACATAACAATTTTGTATTATAGATACTTTGCAACTATTTTTAATACATTTTTATAAACAAAACCTTCAAGATTTTGAAAAGTAAAATCTTGAGTACAACATTTGCCAAAGGACAGCAATGAATGAATAGTATTATGTCGTATGGGTACATAGATTTTCATAGACTAAATCAGAAATAAAAACTTTGTACCTAAGCTAAAAAAAACCCAAAAAAATATAGAACTTCAAAACAATTAAGCAGGTTTAGATTTTAATCAAAATCTAATTGTAATTTAAAACCAAAAACGGCATTAATTAAAAGTTGAATTAAATATTTTTACCTTGGGTTTGCTGGAGATCGAAAAAGCTGCTTCCTTTTGAAACTCTTCGGAACTGAGTTATCCTCGACATTAGCTTTAGGGCTGCCCTCGGGGCTACCATCACATGCACCCTGTTTGTTGATCGAGTGGTCTAATGGTAAGTCCACAAACTCTGCCATCGATTCTGTTTCAGAGGCACTCAAAGTTCCTTCCAAGTCCATTGCTGTCAAAGTGGACCCTGACGAATCTGATTTCACGGGGCTGTAAATATAACCAAATTATTATCAGGGTTTCATCGAGGGTTTCATAATAAAAATATACCGCATTCTTTTACGTATTGCTTATATTTTTCAAAAATCACGAGAAAGTTTCATCAAATCTTTTTATTGCTGATTTCGATAGCCCATGAAAAATAAGTGGACACGTGATCATATATAATGCAAAGAAATGTTTTTTGAATTTTGAACATCTATACATACAAAACTAAAAACTGGCATAGCTCTCGTAATAATCATCTTTAGTGGAAATAAAAAAATACGTATCGATATATTTATTTTTTTACTGTTCTATAGCTTGCAATAAAAATAATCAGTTTAATTTTTCAGGAGTTTTCCTCATTAGCGAGATAATACCTATCATTTGGGTCAGAGAGAAAAGTGTGTAATTTGCAAAATACAAAATTTTCTATGCTCAGTGCTTACCTTACGTTCTGTTTTGATGTACTAGGAACATTCAAGGCCCACACCTGTGCAGGCACAGCTTCCTTGTGCAAAAACTGCTTTCCGGAAGGTTGCATGATGATATCCTTCTGCTGAAAATGGTCACTGCATACATAGCTATAACGCTTGATCTCAGCCTCACTTAGGCCCAAAGCAGACAGCCAAAGCTGCATTTTTTCCTCATTTTTAGGAAATCTAAAAGTAAACGTCAAAATAGAAAATTTTAAAAATTCTTTGGTGTCTATAATAATCCCAAAAAAGATCTTATTTGCATAATATAAAAATCTTAGGTAGTGAAGGGACATAATAGTGTCCAGATGGTGCAAAGACTAATATAAGTGATTTCCAGCTCAGGTCAAATTTGCCGGTCTGATGATAAAGAATAATGTTCTATTAAATTATATTGGTTTAAGTTACAGTCCTAGTGTAGACTTTAGACTTCACAGTTTAACTGTAAAAATTAGTAATTGTTTTTTATTTTTTAAATAAAGTGGTTTAAAGAACCATTGTGTATCTTTAGCCTATGCATGGGTTAGATTCCTAATTGAGTATCGAAATAAAACTCTAGTAAAATTCATTATCCAACCTAAGTGATCGACAAGCTAAGAATTCAATACTCACTAATTAATAATTCTTATTATTAGTAAATTAATAAATCATTGAAATTAATCCATGGCAAAAACCAAAACTGCATTCTACAACACTGGTAAGGGAAGAGCAAGACAAAGATAAAGATATTTGTTTACTTACCGGTGATAAGATATTCCTTCACTAGGTTTCGAATATTCAGAGTTTTTACATACACAACACGATCGCACCATTGTTTCTATTATTTAACAATAACAAAACCAAAAATCAAAGCAAAATACAATAATACACAAGAACACAAGACAGGAACCAACACGAAAATGAAAATAAAACACCTGTTTGTTTGGCCGTCCTTGTCACCGAACAGGTGCACGTGCACGCCGCAAGAGGAGCGCCATGATGCTAGCAAAGACCTACGTCTGTCGTTCGGTCGTTGTCCATGTTAACGTAACAAATGCCTGAAAAGGATAGCAAGATAGGAGTATAATTTGAATATTATCTTATGCCCGTATTGCCGTTTAGAGATGATAAGTTTGCAACTCCCATTTTTCCAAGAGAGAAAGATATATAGGATTTCTCTTATGACAAAGAGTAACGTAACTATTCAGAAAGATTTGCCAGGACAAATCTAACTATTTGGTGGTGGGGGAGATAAAGAAAACAAAACAAATATTTTATTTACAGTAATTTCCCCATCAGTTTTGAAATTCAGGCGGTATCCATTCCTTATTAAATCCTTGGACTCAACAAACCCCATTCTTACCCTTGTCAGACTAGGGACCACCGAAGAAATGAGTCCGAGGCCGATGCTCCAGTGGAGGCGGCCCTAGGTGGTAGATGCATACGCCTACTCGCATCGTACGGTGAAAAACCACCCCACCAGAACTGGGAAGCGCTAAAAGGATTTTCCGAATCACGTTCCGCATCCGCGCTGGTGGTTCCGGGTTCCACAGCAGGAGTATATGGACATGATGATGCTTCCAGGATCAAAATATTTCGGAAGTAAACTCCCCCGCCACACAGTGCGGCCGCCCGTGGACAAAATTCGGATATCGATACACATCGAATGTACTACCAATCTGTTGCATATGATCCAGAGGGAACCAAAGTAGTAAAAACTTATAATATATTTCGCCGGACACCACGCCCCCGCGGCGTCGTACATGGACAAGTCGTACCTTATAGCAGCTAAATGAAGGACTGTAGCAATTCAATTAAGTAATCAATAAAAATAGTTTCTTAGATTGTAGTGTTCAGTGGTGGTGAATTTTTGACTATGACCGCATATACTACAAGTGTGTATCTCTGTATTAACATATGTACATAGTAATATCATTTGATATGAGATAAGAACCGTGCATTCGAAACTAAATGCCATATATGTAAACTGTGATATATTCACCAATTGGAGGAAACTTTTAAAAAGTTCTACGCAAAATATCCTGTGCTGTGGACTGTTACAGATTACTTATGGGTGGTAGTTTGTAACCTTGTCAAATTTTTGTGCTACTTCCTGCCAATATAGGAGTTATGATTTTTTTAGGTCATCGACGTATTACCAATTCCGATTTAATTGAAGATTGGATAGGCAGTAAAAAATCTGAAAAGTCGTCATATTTTTCTTAAAATTTCCATATGAGGATAAAATTGAATTCTGAACAACTTTCCTCTTTGACATTTTTTGATATCTGGCCACCTAACCTCACTTTTCGCATATTTAAGGTGGAAATTTTTAATTTCCCGCCACAACAGTTGTCAGTTGTCACGTGACATATATCATAGGGCCCTTTGGTCATTTATTAGGCTAACTTGATTGGCCATAATTTTTTTTCCTAAGTCTCAATAGTAAAAAATTTCCCACTTGTTGTAAAGTGTTTGGATGACACTGTATATCATATTGTTCCTGTTATTAAGTTTATGTTTATATCTATTAATTATCCGCTTAAATTATTGTTTTAAAGTCTGACCTGTGTTGCCTAAATTGAAGAAAGTTTAGGTTTTCTGTTATTGTTAGCTGTTAATATTGTTCTATATATTGTTTGTTTTATATTGTTTAATATGTGTTTTGGTTATTTCAAACCAATTATAAAAATTCAAACCATTTATTAATAGTTAAAAATATTGTTATAGTTTGTCCTCTTTATTAGCTTTTAAGACCTAGGGTAAAGTTTTGCCTTGGGCAAAGAAATGGTTCTTTAAGGCGACAAGGAATATAAATAGATTCTTTTGAATGAATGGATCTCGTTGCTTAAATCCTCGTATTCGCTCACTTATAAGACACTAATTCAGTGGAAATTCATTTGTTTCTTTCTCTCTATTACCAAGCACCAGCAGAAATAATTTCAACTATGTTGGGGTTTGGAACCTTCGGCAACATGCACTAAAAAACTCCGTTTTAGAAATAATTTCAATCAAAAACAAGTCATTAATGTCAAAAGGTAGAAAAATCCAAATGATCATTCATTATCGGAATGTGCGATACTTTCCATTTTCTATAATTTCAATAATAGGGTCCCCAACCTACCTGCTGAAAACCGTTCCAGGTCTAAGTATATCTTTTTTCAGAATAACTAAAACTGTTATAGAGGAAAATGTTAAGTTCCTCAAAAGAAAAAAAATTACTTTCTCAAATTTACAAACTTTTTCAAATCCGGGATAAACGAACATATCCAGATTTTTATTATTATCCAGAAAGTACAGTCCTTATCAAATGAGCTAAGATCTATCCAGGGCATATCAAATATTTCCAAAAACAAGTTCCCAGCCTTTATTCGACATGTTTTTCAAGTAATCTGGAAAAAATCTTTCCAAAATTGCTACACTTCAATTTTGACCTCATATTCCTAATCCCTGACCTCAAAAACCCCCCGAGTACCAAATTTTAGCCAAATGACGTCAATGACGAGACTGCGATGATTTTTGTCCCATTATCCCATATAAACGAAGCACTGTGCGCCATTCGGATCTACGGGCGCTGGGTGGCCCTAGGAGCCCTTCATTCCGCATTTCACAGACAGCAAAGATACCGAACCAATTTAGAATAGATTTCTGCAACATAAGAGGCCCAAATACAAACATAAATTCGGTACACCAACATCTACAAGCAAATAGACCACGCATACTAGCCCTTATGTTCTACAACAACAGTAAAGGGGTAGTTTACTGTCCTGGTTACGACTTACATATCCGATTTAGACATAAGTTCGGAATAGGCCTTTTTGTCCGAAGCGACCTTTCATGTCACCGCGAAACACTCGAATCGAACAATCTTGACGTCATGTGGCTCAAGTTCACCGTCAAGGGATTAACCAAGTTTATATGTTGTCTCTATCGCTCGCTCTAAAGCCTACCAAAGTTTTTTTTACAACAATAGCTACCACTTTTGACTCAATTACAGGTCGATCACCCCAATTCAGAAAAAATCGTTCTGGGAGACTTCAATGCCCACAACACCAACTGGCCCAAACAGCACAACAAGACCGACAACGAAGGTAGAGAAGCTGAAGCATTTGCCATCAGCTGCGGGCTTACTCAACTTGTAGACGAACCAACTCGAATCTCAGAGAGGGGCGAATTCGCTGCCCTCCTGGATCTATTTCTAACCACCAATCATGAACAGTACACAATTACAGTTGGTCCGCCATTAGGTATTTCCGACCACAAACTTATTACAACGGTTTGCGAATTACCCCTTCTACAGAAGGATCCACCATTGCCTCTTAAAATCTGGCATTACAATTCTGCAAATTGGGACGATCTAAGGGAGTTCTACCTAGATTTTCATTAGCTTGACGTCTGCTTTGGCACTGACGACCCGTCAGCCTGCTGCGAAAATATCACCCAAGTAATCTCCTCAGGAATGGAAGCATACATCCCACATTCCATCAAGTTACCGTCAAAAGGAAAGCCCTGGTTCGACAGAAGATGCGAAAGAGCTGTAGGTAGGAAACAACAAGCCTACAAGTAATGGCAGCAAAATCAGACCGCTGAAAATCGCAATTATTTTGTCGAAGCGAGAAACGAATGCAAGCGCGTGATTGACGAAACTAAGGACAACCACAATCAAAGGATCAGTAATAACTTTACAAAAACGTCTCTCCCAACTTTGACAGACGAACGTGGCGTTACGGCGACTACACCCAGAGAAAAAGCAAACATGCTCACCAAAATGTCCTCATCGCACTCTCCCTAGACGTTCCCCAAGTCAAGGCTCGCCTCGACATATCGAATATCAACACTACCATGGCAGAAGTCAAGTTTCATCACCGTGATATCAGGACTCGATGGAATATCTGCCATCGGGTTAAAGAACTGCGCCAACGAACTAACACTCGTTTTTTCCAGGCTTTTTTCTCTGTCTTTTTATTTTTATTTATTTAGTTATTTACTTGTTTAATGTATCAACAGTTTAAATCAATTACAGATACACTTTCTAAAGCTACTTAAAAACTAGATAAACAAACTTTTAACACAAAATGCACTACCTATAGATTGTTTTGCTGTAATACTTTCCTTACTTCTATTTTAAATTTACTCAATGACATAGTGAAAACATCAAACAAACTAAAATATTTATTAAAGGTCATACATAATCTGATCAGTGGTGAATTTTTACACAAGTTAGTTTTTTTTTTGACATATGTAGAATAAATCTTTATTTCTGGTACACCCTACTTTAAAGGGTAATCTTTCAAGAAGATCAGGACTTATAATTAGGTTGTTTAATAATTTATAGATAAAAATCAGACCATGCCCTATTCTTAAACATTGTAAGCTTAATATGTTAAAAATGTTACATAAGTAACTTTGGTCAGTCCCTCTTTGTGGATATACAGGGTTTACTTTAAAATATAAAAATTTCACAAATTTCCTTCACCGTGTAGATCATTTTGTTTTTCGCATTAGACAAAAATGTTAAATACAAAAGTTGTGCAGAAATGAGTGACAGGTTAAAGTTATATCTTTTTAAATGAAATACCCCGTATATTATTAATTTTTTAGAATCTCCTAAAAATCTTGAATATTTTTTCTATAACATGTCCTATACCTAAGTGTAATAGTTTTCGACATATTCGCATTTTAACTAAGCGTTTACTTTCAAAAATAAATATTCTAGATTCCAGTTCTTAGGTGGCCATGAATTAGGCAACTACAATACAAGACTACTATTTAAAATGCGAATATGTCGAAAACTATTACATTTAGGTATAGGACATGTTAAAGAAAAAATATTCAGAATTATTAGGAGATCACAAAAAATTAACAATATACAGGGCGTTTCATTTAAAAAAATATAAATTTGACGTGTCACTCATTTCTGCAACACCTTGTATATAGAAAAATGTATTCTGCATATAGCTTACATTATTCTGCACAACTTTTATGCTTAACATTTTTGTCTATTGCGAAAAACAAAAAAGTTAAGAGGGCGGGACTTTATAAATGATCACCGTGTACAGATTCTAAAGAGTTTACTTTATTTAAATAAAGCAGGTCCCACACTGAACAGGCATATAATAGTTTTGTTAAAACTAACGATCTATATATGGATATTATTGTATCTATATTGTCAAAAAGTCTACAATTTCTGATTACAAAACCCAAAATTTTAATAGCATTACTAGTAACGTTATTCACATGAATGTTGAAATTCAGTTTTGGGTCAAAATAGATGCCCAGATCTTTTTGAATATTTGTTTTTTTTTTAATTCCATATTATTAATTTTATAATCAAATACTATGTTCTTATTTTTACAAGAAAAGTTATCACAGCACATTTATCCATAGTCAATCTAAAATTATGATCCCGGCACCATTTCTACAACTGCGGTTAAATCTTTCTGAAGATTTTTTGCATCATCTAGAGTTCTTATCATTAAAAACATTTTGTAATCATCAGCAAACACCAAACCCTTAGCAAATTTATTGTTCTTTCCCATATTATCAATGACTAAAAGAAATAAAAGGGGTCCCAAATTTGACCCTTTAGGCACACCTGATGTTGGGGTATAACTTTTAGATAAAAAACCTTGAAGTTCAACAAATGAAACTATCAATATAATAAGTCGGGTGTCTATGGAAAAACTCTCAAGTGCTATAACAATTTCAGCAAAATCAACCCTGTCAAAAGCCTTTTTTAGGTCAGTATATATAACATCAACTTGATACCAAGCCTTAAATGCTTCTTGCACATATTGAGAAAAAATTATTAAATTTGTGACAGTTGAATGTTGGGGCAAAAAACCACGCTGGTTAATTGACAATCTATTTTTTACCGAGGTATATATTCTATTACTAATAATTATTTCTAATAACTTTGAGCCCACTGACACAATACTAATAGATCTATAGTTTTTAACATTGTTTTTGTCACCATTTTTAAAAATCGGGATTACTTTACTTTCTTTCCATTTGCATGGATATATGCCATATTTTACGCACAAATTAAACATATAAAGTAATGGTTTAACAAGAAAATCAATATAACCCTTAATGATGTATGCAGGTAAACTATCTGTGGCTATCGACTTATTAACTTTTACAATTTTAACAGCTTCCCTAAGTTCATGTTCAATTATATGTATAAAGGCAAATGTACTAAATGATTGTGGTTTAAGGTGGTTATGAGGAAATGGGCTGTTTGTATACCGGGTGTCAACGAAATCGTTTAACAACGCAGCATTCAAATGCTTTTTTAAGGAGAGATTTGAAATTTAGTCTGAAGATATGGTTTATGAAAACTCAGATTTTCCACTAAAAGACAAATGAATATCACTTCCGGTTTGACCGGAAGTCAGCATGAGGCAAGAATTTCAAATACAACCCTGCAAATATTTTTACATATTTCAATAGAGCTTGAAATTCCCTTTTCAACGATGTATCACAAGTTGCCATTTTTTTTTCAAAATGGCGGCATATAGGGCATTTATTCCAAATTCAATATGGCGGCATTTTGACATCACCAATAGATTTTTTGTCAAAATGTCCGTTGATATCGGAGACAAGATAGGTTTTCTTGCAGATTTTTTTCACTGTTGGAAATTCTAAATAATTGTTATAAAATTGAAGCATTTTTAGTATTTCCTTAAAATGCCAAAATTTATGTAAATTTTTCTCGAAATTTTGAATAGAACCCTATACATATTTTAAAACTTTTAGATAGAGCTCAAACTTCCCTTTTGAACGATGTATCTTAGTGGCCATTCTTTTTAAAGATGGCGTTGTAAAGGGCATAATTCAATATGGCGTCGCGCCGCCATATTGATTTATGTCCTCTACAACGCCATCCTTAAAAAGAATGGCCACTTGTGATATCGTTCAAAAGGGAATTTCGAGCTCTACCCAAATGTGTTAAAATATATACAGGGTTCTATTCAAAATTTCGAGAAAAATTGACATACATTTTGACGTTTTAAGGAAACACTAAAAATGCTTCAATTTTATAACAATTATCTAGAATTTCCAACATAGTGAGAAAAACCTGCATGAAAAATTATATTGTCTTCTATATCAACGGACAGTTTGACAAAAACTCCAATGGTGATGTCAAAATTCCGCCATATTGAATTTGGGATAAATGCGCTCTACGCCGCCATTTTGAGAAAAAATGGCAACTTGTGATACATGGCTAAAAAGGCAATTTCAAGCTCTATTCATTTATGTAAAAATATATGCAGGGTTGTATTTGAAATTCTTGCCTCATGCTCACTTCCGGTCAAACCGGAAGCGATATTCATTTGTTTTTTAGTGGAAAATCTGAGTTTTCATAAACGATATCTTCAACCAAAATTTCAAATTTCTCCTTAAAAAAACATTTGAATGGTGTATTGTTTAACGATTTCGTTGACACCCGGTATATTGAACCAAAAAAGTCTGCAAATACCTCCGCAATACTTTGCTGACCATTAAATTATTTATTATTAAAAACCATTAAATCTGGTATCTCAGAAATCTTTTTTTGGTTTTTAACAAATTGCCAAAAATTTTTGGGATTTGTTTTTAACTGGTTTTGGAGACTTTTTTGATATTCTTGATATTCAGTTGTACATTGTGCTTTTACCAGAGATCTAAGTTCTAAATACCTTACGTTGTATACTACTTTTATAGTCCCATTAAATTTTTTTCGAAAATGATTTTCCTTTTTTATGTTTTTAATAATTGAATAGTTGTACCAAACCGGATATTTTCTTTTTGAATGCTTTGCTTTGGGTATGCATTTATTAAAAACCCTATAAATGTTATCATAAAATGCATCTACTGCAATATTTATATCATTCATATTAATAACATTTGCCCAATCCACATTTTGCATTTCTCTATATAATAGCTGATAATTTCCTATCTTAAAATTATACTGAATTTTGGAATTAAATTTGACATGAGATATATTATTATTATAATTATTAGTTTTAACTTTAATTTCTAGACATGGGTGATAGTTATCTTCAGTTAGAAGTGGAACACTGCCTTTAATAATATTATCTATAGCTGTATTGCTTAATATTAAATTGAGTATGCGGTCGTGGTTGTTTTTTATGGGATTATACTGTTTTAAATTACAAAAGTTCATAAATTGTTTTAGATTTAAAATTCTTTCAGTATGAGTGTCTAGTACATATTTTGGAATATTAAAATCGCCAAATATAATAAGCTCGTTATTTAGTAGATTTTCCTCACAACAATCATAAAAAACTTTTAAAAATTCAACATTATTACATGGAGGTATGTATACAACTACAATACAAAATTTACCAAAGGCTCCAGATATTTCGACACAAACACATTCAAATTGCCTAATGTCTTTAAAAATATTGATCTCACGTGCCTGTATGCGTTTGCCTACAGCCAGGAAAACGCTGCCCCCTTGAGATTTGCCAGTAGCTGTTTCATCACGATCTCTTCTGAAGACGTTATAATTTTCACAAAACTCTTGCAACTTGTATAAAAAGAATTATTTAGCCAGGTTTCTGTAACTACCGCCATATCATATTCGCTACTGCTTAATGAGGCTTTAAGTTCAGTAAATTTAGACTTAATCCCACGCATATTCTGATAATAGAAATAAAAATTTCCATTAGTAAAATAACGGCTTGGAATTGTAGAAAGGTTGTCATCAGTAGTTGGAATAGGACCTTCTGTTGTAATATCCTCGATTAAATTGACCGTTTCTGCTTGGGCTTCTAAAGTTTTGCTGAGGCCTACGAAAAAATTTTTAACAACACAATTTTCTGGCCATTTTGATACATCTAGTACTTCTGTAATCCTGCCCAAAGGTATATCAATCTTAAAACTAGCAAAAGCATTTGATTTGTTGTTAATTTTTTTTTCTACCTTAAACTCGAAGTCCTTAAATGATGCCGTTATATAATTTTCTACATCTTCTTTTGTCATAGTGATATCTAGATTTCCCAAATAAACTGATCTGATGTTGAAATTCTGTGTTTTGTGGACTAATAAAACTGGGTTGTTATTTGATTTAAGGTTTGTTTCATTTTGTGGATTTCCATCTCAAAGTGAAGCATTATCTTGACTAGAATTGGAGAGTTGAGATTAAGGATCAGGATTTACCCATCTTCTTGGAAAATCGCTCGAGTACAACCTGTTCCAAAAAAGGCAAGAAAACCACGCCCTCAAACTATCGTCCAATCGCCTTGCTTCCAATAATCTCCAATGTCATGGAACGTGTAGTCAATCAGCAACTACTCAAGTAACTCGAGAACAACAGAATGATCAGCGATAATCATTACAGCTTTTGCAAAGAGAGATCGACAGGCGATATATTGACCTATGCCACTCATATATGGAGTAGGGCAATTGAGAACTACGGAGAGTCCCGAGAGATTGCGTTGGATATTTCGAAGGCATTCGACAGAGTTTGGCATGACGGACTGCTCAACTGCCAGCTGGCTTGCCAGTTTTATTAAGAACCGAGCTCTGCACGTTACAGTTGATGGACAATTCTCAGACACATTCACCATTAACGCGAGCGTGCCTCAGGGCGCAATACTTTCACAACTCTGTTCCTCATCTATATTAATGACCTACTGGCCGAAACGAATAATCCTGTTTACAATTTTGCAGATGACAGTACCCTTGTCTCCCACTTTAGATCAGAAAAACCTTTACCAGCGACTGAGACTTATCACCGCAGACAGGAGCAGATTACAGCAATAAATCAAGACCTGGAGAAAGTTCAAGCTTGGGGAGACAGAAATTTGGTCCAGTTCAATGCAGCAAAGACCCAAGCAGCCACGTTTACTAAGAGGGCCAATACGGCGAGCCCTGACATCATTATGGCAGGATCGACCATTCCTTCATCCTCGTCAATTGGACTGCTGGCTGTCTCGGTCAACAGCAATATGTCCTGGAATGACACCGTTGCTAACATCGCAAAATCAGCCTCCCAGAAGCTTGGTGCGCTATTTTGCAACAAAAAACTGTATACACCGCAGCAGTTGCTCTTGCTCTACAAAGCGCAAATAAAACCGTGCTTAGAATATTGCTCACACTTCTGGGGTGCCGCACAAAAGCAGGTGGCCGGTCAGAAAATCCCAGAAGAAAATATCCCAGTCAGTTTTAGCCCAGCCAAAATACCCCAAAATAAAAAATACGCTAACAAAAATAACCCGCTACAAAAACATACCAATTACAAATATATTGTGTTTGTTGTGTAGGTTTCTTCAATTACACGTATCCTTCATTACACGTGAAGCGTTCCACATTCACGTAAATTGGTGAAGCCCCGGTAGGGTTTAAGGGCGAATCCCGAACGGGGTCCAGGGGCGAAGCCCAGGTGGGGGTTAGTTTGGGTTAGTTGGATTTTTTTGTGATATTTTTGCCATGGGATTTTTTTGCATGGGATATTTTGGCATGGGATATTAATGATTGGGATATATTGACTGGGATTTTCCGACCGGGATTTACAAAAGCACACCCTAAAGCTGCTGGATTCCATTCAGAAAAGAGCTGTGCATCTCGTTGGCGACCCGGAATTTGGCTAGTCTAGAACACCGCAGACATGTGGCCGAGATATCCTTGCTTTACAGATATTTTCACGGCAGATGTTCCCAGGATATGGCCCGCATCATCCCGCCTCCAGCAACGCTTGTCAGAGAGTCGCGGCAGACGGCAAGAGCGCACGTCGTTGTACAACTGGAAACACCTAGAACGTCGCTTTACAAGGACTCCTTTGTCTGGCGCACTGCATTACTGTAGAACTCACTCCCAGGACATATGTTTCCCCCTAATTATAACCCACAGCTACTCAAGAACCGTGTCAATCAACATCTTCTCGCACCCATCGACGAGTGCCATACGATCTACCTTTAGTGTATGTGTCACTGTCATAAAAAAGTGTGTGCACTATGTGCGCATATCTGAAGTGAAACTTCTTGAACTTAAACGCCCTAGCATTATACATATCGTAACGGATTTGGTTAAAAAGTAGTTTTTTTAAATATACCACTCAATTAACAAAAAGGGAAAGCCTAAATGAAAAAAAATATTGTTCATAAAAGTTTCGCTAATGTCTTGACAAGGTAATAGAGCAATCCCATATTTTTTGCTTGTAAACCGACAAAGATATCACAATAACAATATTTTTATATGTAGAAATAATTAACGGGTCTTCAGCCAATAAGGTTTATTAAAAGTTGATTTGTTTTGCGTCCAAGCTTTCGGTCAGTATATCGTGACCTTCGTCAGGGAATCAAAACTAGTTAAACTCAATTTTGGCAATTATAACATTTTAAAAAATATTGTAAAAAATTGGTAAAATATTAGAATAACTTATAGAACTACATAAAATGTCAAAGTCAATCTACTTCTACTAGTATATGCCAAAATTGAGTTTAACTAGTTTTGATTCCCTAACGAAGGTCACGATATACTGACCGAAAGCTTGGACGCAAAACAAATCAACTTTTAATAAACCTTATTGGCTGAAGACCCGTTAATTATTTCTACATTCAAACATACAGCCGTGATCCTATGAATAAATATTTTTATATTTTTCGTTCCGCCTGCTCGTGTCGCGCTGGCTGTGTCGTTCGTCGTGTATCGCTCGCTGTGTATCGCGACCTTCAAATTTTACTCCCGCGTTATGAAGGTTTCACTTCAAAAATACAAATTAATTTTAATTAATTCTGTAATTGTTTTCAAAAGCATGCCCGGCAACACTTGATTTTTCTGTTGTACCATACTTTAAATTGCTGTGTTCACTGAATTTCGTTTTTATAGATATTCTAGTTTGCCAAACATAATTTTAGTTACACTCCTCCATGCATCCAACTTCATAAATTCCACTTTTTTCTAATATTTCAATTTTGTCTTTGGACCACCCAATAATTTCTTAATGATAGAATGAGCTTGGTACACTAATTTTAAAATTAAGTCCTTAAAAACTTTTTGGACTCCTCTAGTATAATGAGAATATGGTATCGTGACTTATTTTGTATTTTCATCCTGATTAACGAAAAAAGTGGAATCACGAATGGTCTCTCTAAACACATGTCTATTAATTAGTCTATCTATTAAGTTAGTACTGGAACCATTAACTTTCTCTATATTCTTAATTGCCTCCTTTTCATTATTAAATATTTCTTTCCTGAGAGGAAAATTAACCATACGGTGGACTAACAAATGAAAGCTGGCTATTTTATGTTGGTCGCAGCGGAAAGAGTCATTAGGAATATGTGGCAGTCTTTTTTCTATAAATATCATATTCTAGTGTGTTACTATCGTTCCTAATTACTAAAGTATTCAAAAATGGTAGTTGGTCCCTGTTCTAGACTTCATAAGTAAATTTAATGGTGGGAAAATTTCATTATTGATAAAAACATATCAATGCAAGCGGAATTAAAATGATGGTTTAATGCAAATTTAATACAGTAATGTATGGATAGTCCGAACCCCCCTATAATCCGAAATACTCTATAATCCGAACTGCCACAATGTGTAAAATTATATCCATTATCCGAACATCCTGAATTCCGAATTCTGTAATCCGAACTTTTATTGAATATTTTGTATTTGCAATATGTATCCAATGTATGTAAGATCTTCCATTTCCTCAGAAGTTTGTTTTTATTTTGAAATACATATGTATAAACATAAATGAAAGTTGTCATGCCATTGACACCAAAATTTTTTGTGGTAGGAATGTATTTGTATGATTAATATAAATCATTTATGAATTCTATAATCCGAACGTTTTATAATCCGAACGGGGTCTGCCAACTTTCTGTTCGGATTATCCATACATTACTGTATTTTAAAACTAGAATGGAATAAAGGAAATCTTCGTATCTTTAATAGTAATGTTAAACAAGGCACGTTTGCCCCCTACTTGATGCCGTTTTGGATCACATTGAGTTGGTCTGATCACATCGATCATTTGAACTAGAAATTATCCAACAAAATTTGGCAACTAAAATACTTTATAAGTTTTCCTACATATGTAACCTTTTCTGATTCATTGCCGAGTTGTTGCCTTTGTCGTCAGCATGTATATACTTGAATGTATTGTGGTGAAATGGTATTATACATTCAAGCTTATATATAGATATGCTTTGATGATATCATTTTACTACACATATTAAAGACAATTGTATTGATTTTAATTTACATAATTAACTACATTTGTCTTGAAAAATCAAGATTTAAACTTGTGATTAAAATCGATATGCATATTGTATTACTGGCCCGCTATAAACAAACATTGTATGTAAAATTACGAAGTACTTAATACACGAATATAAAACGATACCTTGTCACAATTTAACCAATAAGCAAGATCTCCGGGATTAGCCATTGCAGTAGAAAGGCCAATTATTCTAACATTTGTATTCTTTTTACTGTTTATACAATTCATTCTTGACACTATAACTTCTAAGACTGGACCTCTGTCCTCACCTAAAACAAATATAAAAATAATAAAATGGCAGCTTCATGCGAGTTTAATTAACACTTATGATGTCAAAATAACAGCCAGCAACTTAATATAAGCACTTTTTTCACTTATGACGACAAAAACGACGAATTATTTCCACCTATTGAGACTCATGAAGCCGATGCAGCCATACGGCAATAATTATGACAAAAAGCGCACAACCGTAACCTTTATATTATACATTGCACTTTCTGTGTCTGTTTCTGAACCTTTTAGGTAGAATATTTCGCCTTTGAAAACCAGCTGTATTTGATATCTTATTATGCGACAGGTAACTTTCCACAAATCCCACAATACTAGTTCTTTTGTATTAAACAGCTACATTTCAGTAGTCTTTTTATATATGGCTAGGTCAGGCATGAGAATTTGTGCTACTTATCAAAAAAATTGTAGGCATTTTTTTTTGGGAGGGGGTGGGGATGGATAGATCATTTTAACCTTGCATGCATGAATCCTGGCTGCCATTAAATGAGTATATCTGAAAAATCGATACCTCCTTTCAAACACGAAATTCGTATATCAATACATTATGCACACTTTGAATGCTTACCTAACAAATGTATTTCATCGATAACCATTAAACCAACTTGTTTGACAAAATCCTTTTCATTCCAATTTCGACTCATAGCATCCCACTTTTCAGGCGTTGTAATAATAATATGAGCTGATCGTATGAGCTCTGAACGAGGAGTTATATCTCCAGTAACTTCTATTACTCTCTTGTCGATTTTGGCAAACTTCTCTGACCAGTCTAAAACTCTCTCGCGTACTAGAGCCTTCATCGGTGCTATGTACACAACCTGGACACCAGCCGAGAATGAGATGTATTTATTATATTTATTTTTTAAGCATAGCTTCAATATTCTAAAACGGAGTTTTTTTTATCCACAATACCGAAACAGAATTATTGCACTCGACGCACGTTCCGCTAACCATGTTAGATGGTTAAATCTAAATTTAAAATCTACCAAACTCTCTTTTATACTAAATGTTTGCTTAATCAAGAGGAACCAAAGGAACCAATCCTGGAATCCCACGCTCGATCAAACAATACAATGGACTATACGGAATAGGCCCTCTATCTCTATTTAAGCTATTCTTACATTTAATAATTTCCATACTTTCATATGCGTCCAATAATCTCCTATCAGTTATATTATGAATTAATTTTAAATTTGTAATTGTTATTTTATGATTATTATCAAAAGCATGCTCGGCAACACTTCATTTTTCTGTTCTAACGTACTTTAAATGCGCTATGTGTTCCTTGAATCTCGTTTGGATAGATCTTCTAGTTTGCTCAACATATTTTTGATTACAATCCATGCATCCAATTTCATATATTCCACTTCTTTCTAATATTTCAATTTTGTCCTTTGGACCACCTAATAATTTCTTAATGCTAAACTGAGTTTGGTATACTAATTTTAAACCTACTTGCTTCCTTAAAGACTTTTTGGACTCCTCTAGTATATTGATTATTATATGGTATAGAGACATATTTTGTATTTTCATCCTGATTGACGAAAGAAGTGAAATCACGAATGTCTTTCTAAACAAATGCCTATTAATTAGTCTATTTATTAAGTTAGTATTGAAACCATTAACTTCCGCCATATTCTTAATTGTCTCCTTTTCATTATTAAATATTTCTCTGCTGAGAGGAAAGTTAACCATACGGTGTACTAAAAAAATAAAGCTGGCCATTTTGTGTTGGTCGCAGTGGAAGGCGTCATTAGGAATATATCTGTTAGTGGCAGTACTTTTTCTATAAATATCAAATTCTAGTGTGTTATTATCGTTCCTAATCACTAAAGTATCCAAAAATGGAAGTTGGCCATTGATCTCGACTTCATAAGTAAATTTAATGATGAGGAAACGGTTATTTAGTTTGGTTACAAAATCTTCGATATTCGCGGTTTTTGTGTCGAAAATCACGAAAATGTCATCCACATAACTGTACCATACCCTTGCAAAATATTAGAACTCCTGACTGATTTCATTTTCAAATTTACTCATGAAACAGTTGTCCATTGCCGTGCCTTCAAGTTGTGGGTAATAGTTATTTTTCTATTGAAAATAATTTTGAATAAATTTAATATTCTTGTTTGATTTTGTTATCAAAGCTATTCATCTCAGGTAATTCACCAAGGTATTGCAAGGTCTGTGGGATTGGTACACTAGGGAACAATGAGCAAACATCAATCGAGATTAAAAGTTCACCTACATTAAGGTTCGAACCTTTAATTTTGTTTATAAAATCTAAGGAATTTAGTACTCCTGAATTCTGTTGGTTTATAGGTAAATTTTCAAAATGGTTTGCTAGCCACTTGGATATATTATAAGTTGGCGATCCTATTGCCGCGACTATTGAACGCATTGCCTTCCGAGGTTTATGAATCTTGGGAAGACAATATAGTTTCGGCATAGTAGGATTGCTCACAGATAATTTGTATTTAATTTGATCAGAAATATAGTTGCTACATTTCCTCAAAGTGTTTTCAACTTGTGTTACCATCTTAGATAACGGATTCCTTGAGATCTTGTGATAGGACCCGGATTCGATTAAATTATCAACTCGTTGAAAATATTCGCTTTTGTCTAATATAACAACCTTATTACCTTTGTCAGCTTTTAGATAGAAAACATCTTTCTCCTATCAAAGTGGCTAGCAAACCAGTTTGAAAATTTACCTAAAAAACAACAGAATTCAGGAGCAATGAATAGTTTCTGCGGTAGGATCCTTGTGAAACATCGTTGAATAATAATACTAGGGATAATTAGTACACTGTTTTTAGATGTTTCAAAATAATGTAATAAGATATTTTACTCTACATATGTTTCGGCTTGATGAGGCCTTTATCAAGAGTACTTGAATCCTAAAATCTAAAATGTTATACCCTACTAAACCGCCCAACCGTATTTTGCTTTTATTGCACTGTCAATTATGCAGGTGTTGAAAGAGCACCTGCACGATGGTTCGTATTTAAAACGTCTGTTTTTTTGTGACTTTTGGATTTCTAGGTACTCCAAAAGGTTCAGCATTTTGCTTTATGTTTCGGTGTGTAGAAATTTGACATTATTCGTATCTATAAAACGGTTATTTTCTTCGCAAAACATTGTATAGAAAATAACCATTTTATAGATACGAATAATGTCAAACCTAGAAATCCAAAAGTCACCATAAACAGACGTTTTAAATACGAACGACCAACTGACCTGCTCTTTCAAACCTGCATAATTGACAGTGCAATAAAAACAAAATACGGTTAGGCGCTTTAGTAGGGTATAACAATTTAGATTTTAGTATTCAAGTACTCTTGATAAAGGCCTCATCAAGCCGAAACATATGTAGAGTAAAATATCTTATTAAATTATTTTGACACATCTAAAAGCAGTGTACTAATTATCTTTAGTATTATTAGAATTCAGTAATAAATTCCTCAGATTTCATAAACAAAATTAAAGGTACGAACCTTAATGAAGGTGAAACTTTTATCTTGTTTAATGTTTGCTCATTGTTCCCTAGTGTACCAATCCCATAGATCTTGCAATAGCTTGGCGATTTACTTGAGATGAATAGCTTTGATAACAAAATCAAACAAGAATATTTAACTTTAACCAAACTTTATATGGATCAAAATTATTTTCAATATAAAAATAACTATTACCAACAACTTGAATGGGCAACTGTTTATCGCCGTTCTTAGCTAATCTTTTCATGAGTAAATTTGAAAATAAACTCAGTCAGGAGTTCGAATATTTTCCAAGGGTATGGTACACGGATGTGGATGACATTTTTGCGATTTTCGACACAAAAACCGCGAATATCGAAGATTTTGTATCCAAACTAAACAACCGTTTCCCCGCCATAAAATTTACTGATGAACAATGACAAACTTTTATTTTTGGATACTTTAGTGATTAGGAACGATAATAACACTCTAGAATTTGATATTTATAGAAAAAGTACTGCCACTAACCGATATATTCCGAATGACTCCTCCCTGTGACCAACACAAAATGGCTAGCTTTCATTTTTTAGTACACCTTATGGTTAACTTTCCTCTCAGCGGAGAAAGATTTAATAATGAAAAGAAGACAACTAAGAATATAGCAGAAGTTAATGGTTTCAATACCAACTTAATAAATAGACTAATTAATAGGCATTTGTTTAGAAAGACCATTCGTGATTCCACTTCTTTCGTCAATCAGGATGAAAATACAAAAGATGTCGATACCATATAATCATCAGTATACTAGAGGATTCCTAAAAGTCTTTAAGGAAGTAGGTTTAAAATTAGTATACCAAACTCAGTTTAACATTAAGAAATTATTAGGTGGTCCAAAGGACAAAATTGAAATATTAGAAAGAAGTGGAACATAATATTTAGTTTTAATCATCTCCTGATTATGATAAAATGGTTAGCGAAACGTGCGTCGAGTGCAATAATTCTGTTTCGGTATTGTGGATAAAACTCCGTTTTAGTACATTTTGCCGAAGGTTCCAAACCCGAACATATATAAAACAATACAAAAACTTCCCACCCTCAATTTCTTGTTTTGAAAAAGAAAAAACTCCGTCAAAAATATTATCTAGAAAAGGTATATTTTACTATATAAACTTGCACAATACGTGTCAACCCTATTCCCACATTTTATCAGATTGTTTCAGAAGTTGGTTGATAGGCTTCACCACGGAATGTTGAAATTATCAAAAAAATGGAAACAAATAACACAAGATTGGAATTATTAAATTTAAAGAAAAAAACATTAATTAATACCAAAGATAGGTGTTCACATACAGGCTAACTTTCGCATTATTACTTAGGTTGAATTACTTAGTTAGGTCTAATCAATTATAGCCACTGGCTTCACAGAGAGCCCAATGTTGAATAGTTTCTCATAAAATCTAAGATTCCACCAGGCCTCCTACATTTTCAAGATAAAAAAAACTAGTCTTAATTTTGTTTAATGCTTATAACTTTATATATACAAAACCTCACCAGAAATCTAACTTGACAGAATCATGTTTTCAGCTGCACGTCAAGCACTTAAATATATGTTACTGGAGACACTGAATTTCATAAACTCACCTTATAAAAACTAATCCGTACCTCAAAACACACAACCGTAATTAAAATTCGATATTTAAATTACGCGCAAATGCATTAGCATCAAATCTATTCAATAGATTGATCCGACTACTATCGACATTTGCAAAGACATGTACTGCTGTTAACTTTTCCATGCAAAGACATCGGGCATGCGTAAAGACAAAACAAGAATAGGGAATAGTAGCCGCAAAAATTGTATACCAGCTCCATTTTTTTAAAACCGCAAGTAGAACTGTTTTTTTTGCACTTTAAAATAATAATATTTCTGGCGCAAACGTCAACATGACACTATTTATTAAATTATGATTATCTATCTAGGTTAGCTTAGCACGGCTCAGCTGTTGTACGAGTAGGTGTTCCCTAGTGCAATTATGTACGGTTCTAAAATACGGTATCTTGTTGGATACAGTCAGCCAACACTTTATAGATAGATGGTGATTCAGAAGTACTTTGTGTTTATTAAAATAATTAATAATAATAATAATAATAATAACTCGTTAGTTTGAGTTATGTAAGACGCTCATTTTTTGACGACCAAAAGCAAGAAAGACAAGGGTTAGTCTGAGTTAATTTTGGTTAGTATGGGTTAGTTTTGGTTAGTCTGGGTTGGTTTTGCTGAGTTTGGGACAGTGAAGAGACAAGCGCGCTGTTTCTTTATTTTGGTTAATTAGGGTTAGCCTGAGCTAGATTGGGTTACCTGCGGTTGGTTTGAAGACAAGCGCGCGTAGCGCACTTGTTTAGTTAGTTTGACAAGTTGTTATTCTACTTTATGAACCATCCACCTGACCTGGGACATTTACCTACTTGAAAATCAAGAATGTTAGTCAAGTGTGACAATATTGCAAGTAAATTTTCTTCGCGGTAAAATGCATTACTAAACAACCTCATTTGTGCTTTTTTTCAATTTTTGGCGTCAAATGTGCTTTGCGCAATATGTAAGGTGTCACAAAACACTTATAATACTGTCTCATACACGCCACACAAAAAAACTGCAAAATTCTACAAGTGCGCAAAGTAAATATTTACCGTTTCTTTATCTTCCGTGTCGTCCAAGGTTATATTTTTCAACCCTTCACGTCTGCATGCGCCGGCAATACCAAATAGAGCAGCAGCCCTTTCTAGCATTTAATTTTTCATGAAGATATTATAAGTAAATGCTACCTGCTTTTTTAAGAATTCAAGCAATATACGTTATTACGATTGTTTTCATATATTATGCTTTGAATGTACCTATTTAAGTAACTCTCTGGAAAAATAACACTTAACCCTTATTTATTACATGCCTACTTTTATTTGTATTTATTTAGAACATAAATTATTTCATATCTTAAGCAAACATTAAGTATTAAGCCAGGAAGTATCAGACAGTTTTTAACTTTCTTTTTACGAGATGTTAATAAGAACTATTAACCTTTCTTCATGGTTGGATTTCTTATAGTAATAAAACGTACTTTTAATATATTAATTCAATCCACTGATTCACCACATACTATCTTATTAATTTAATATTGCCTTAATTTCCCAATAGGGATTGTTTTCTTTTGAATTAATTCTCATCTTTAGATATTATGTTTCATGCAAGTTAATATTTAAATATGACGTCATTCCTGATTGTGGTTACGATGATGACTCGAGCAATCGAACCCGAGTGACACTAATATTCATTCTATATGGACTGTGCATGAAAAAGCAGCTTTCGCCGCCGGTGTCAATGAGCTGACAATTGACCTCGAAAACGAGGTCAAGCGGTCAAGTTCAAGTAGCCTGGGTCTTCATGAAGTGTCTAGACCGATTTTATAGTTTTAAGTTTAAGAAACATCATGGGTACATTAGGCCAAAAGATTTTCAAAATCTTGTGCCATTAGGCCTGAGAAGGGCTGGGCCTATTATATTTTTTTCTAATCCTTGAAGATGCCTTCTAATTTTTGTGGTTAATCCATCACCACCTAGTAAGGTAGGTAATCGCTAGCTTGTGCTTTATAAAAAACTGAACATTTCAACAATCTTAAGTAAAGTGGCTAAAGGCTTCATATTTGTTTCAGGTTTTATTATGGAATGTTGATATTAGAGAATATTAGATAATTTTGATTTGGGAATGACATAAAGATGCTATGATTTTCAATTGGGATTTACAGTCTATAGGTAAATCTTAAACTTTCATACTTCATGAATAGGGTGGAATAGAAGATTCAGTTTGGTCCGGAGTTTCACATGATTGGAGAAGGGAACAATAAGTCACAGCACCTCAGATAGGGAAGCACTTATCCAGCTGGCAGGAATAACTCAAGGCCAGTTCTTTCCTTTTATTATGTAAAAGATCAGCGTCTACCTAGTGTAAAATTTTACACTTTATCACTAACTTATTCATATTCTTTTTACCTTTAATTCTTCGGCTCACTTGGTAGATATTATACACATTTAATGCCTTTTACGGATAAACCTATTTAATAACCCTGAAAACAAAGATTCATGAGTCTTTTCCCTCTAGGTATAATTTATTTTAAATAAAACACCCAAGATAAGCGTTACCAAGATAAGCTCCTTCATAACATTATTTTGTTTAACTGTAGAAATGGATTATACCTTCATATTTTAATTATGTGTTATTCCCAACGAAGAGGGTAGATATTCTTATAAATAAAGAATACTTGTTTTGTTTATGTTTGAAGTGTTTACTGATTCACTGTTTTCCCCATTTCCTTCTTGAAAATACAATCAACATCTATTAAAGACAATCTAGGTTTTGTGATTTACTAGACTATATAACTTATAGTATCTCTTCCAAATTACGTGGCGCCCAAAGGCCATATGGCAAGAACCCCGGCCTCCGCATTAAGAGCTAACCGTTCGCAATCTTTAGTGGCAAAATAACGCCACACCTTATCATTAAATACGTTTTATTAGGAGCCTCACGAATAAATTGTGAAATCTGGTCTGGTGTCAAAATTTTGGATTTTTTTGCTGCATATTTTTCTTTAAAAAAGCAGTTAACTTAGAAAATTTTGCAATATCGAGAGACGTTGTAGTTTTCAAAATAGTTTTTAGCAGCT
>MU184481.1:117677-144003 GCA_016904865.1 Pissodes strobi
TGACAGATTCAAATGTCAAGTTGACAGTTGGGCGTCCTTTCGGAATATTTTTTTAAATAAATGGATTGGTCATGTGACACGTCATTATGAAGGTCTTTTTATGCTTAATTCAACCCTCGACTTTGAAAACATTTGATTCATACATCCTTAAATAGCGACTAATAACAATGTTTTAAGCAGGTTTATTAGATAAGTACCTAATTACGAAACTAATTGAAAATGATGTTATAATAATTGAGGAAAACACAAAAAACGTCAAATTTTCATCTTAAAAGATGTTGAAAATATCCGCCCTGGACCTCTTGACAAAAGAACATTCTGTTAGAGAATTCTTCCCTAACATTGTGGAGGGTTGCAGGGTTTATTCCTGCACACACATCGATGATGCGTTATCGAAGTTCATTCAGAGAATCAGGAACCATTTTATAAACCTTAGATTTCACGTAGCCCCATAGAAAGTAATCAAGGGGTGTCAGATCCGGTGAGCGAGCTGGCCACTCTGTTGCACCTCGACGACCAATCCACCTGTCCGGATAAGTTGCATCGAAGTAATTTCTAACATGAAATGATGGTATCTTGCAGCATTCGAAAATATGTGGGGCCGTTCAAATTTCCGTCTAAAAATATGAGACCTATAATATGGTCACCCAAAATGCCCGCCCAAACATCTATTTTTTGAGGAAACTGAGAATGTCCTTCGCGAAATAGATGGGGGCTTTCATCACTCCAATACTTGCAGTTTTGAGTGTTAACTGTTCTATTTAAAAAAAAGTACTGCCATCGCTAAAACAAATATGCCTCAGATAATTGGGATTTGCTTCAATCCTTCGTGCCATAATCTCGCAAAACTCTAATCGCCTGTCAGGATCATCTTCTGTTAATTTGCGGACCATTCTCATCTTATAAGGATGACATTTATAACTTTTTAATAACTCCTTAACGGATGAATATGAAATATTGCATGTCTCGGCTACTTGTTTAGTACATTGCTGGGGGTTATTTACCATTTCAGCTACGACCGGCACTTGCACGTTTTCGCTCATTTTGGGCGTTCCAGATCTTGGGGCATCTTTTACCGTACCTAATACTTGAAATTTTGACAAAAGCTTCTGAAAGTATTTCCTGCACATTGGCCGTTTAGGAAAACGGTAATTGAAGATGCGAACTGCAGCGTGATAATTCCGATTAGCCTCGCCAAAGATGATAACTGCTTGTATTTTATCTTCTAGCGAATGCGACATTTGAATTAAATGATATTATCGAAGTTTTTAGAACACTTGACAGGCACGTTTTAAAATGACAAATATCAGGAAACCATGGCAACTACAGTTAATTGTGGCATCTGGTGGTATAAAAGGTACCTACCGCCTGAAACTAGACATCAAAAAATCAATTCTAAAATTGGTCTGTATTTGATAATATAATGAATCAAATGTTTTCAAAGTCTAGGGTTGAATTAAGCATAAAAAGACCTTCAAAATGACATATCACATGACCAACTCTTCCATTTAAAAAAATATTCCGAAAGCACGCCCAGCTGTCATTTTGACATTTAAATCTGTCATTATTTGCTCAAAAAATAGAAAATTTTCTCATATAATACCGTTCCAAATTTCATCGCAGTATACCAAACGGTTCAAAAGTTAGAGGGGGGGCGACGGACGTCCTCACTGTATATTGGGATCGATCAAAATACGCAGTAGTGTCACACAATAAAACATCACTAACAGATCTTATATTTCCCGGAAATAAACCTAAGAGGTCCTCATTTAAAGAGAAAGTTAATACATTATCAAATAATTCACAAACTTGTGTTATCGATTCTTGCACCTCATAGTACGTCACATCGCTAGAGGGAGGAATATACACACAACCTATACAGTACACCAGGTTCCCATTTGCCACGGACACCCACATCTCTTCCATTGCGGGGTTGTTGAAAGTTAGACGACGAGACCAGAAAAATGTTATTAACGGCGAGCAGACCACCACCACCACGAGTTTTGTTACTATTATCAGCGTTTTAGTCAGCCCGGTAAAAACGTAAACTGTGTCAAGAAATTCAGAATCACTAATCCAACCAAGTCTTAGTTACGAATATTAATCCGTACGATTGAGCAAGAGTTCACACAGAAAGTCACTAAGTTTTGTTTTTAGAACTCTAGAATCTGGTATAGAAGCGTTGCATCTTCTAGTGATGCTGATCCAGCCCTCCTCCGGGCTGAGAATTTTCAGTTGCGTTATTGATTCTAAATGGGCGACGGGGACCAAACTCCTTTATTGCTATACCAGCAGGCCAAAGGTTCGGCTCATGTAATCCACGGAGAATTTATTCCTTGATGCCAATTTTGAAATACGCCACATCATCACTCTTATCAAGACTAAAACATTTTACATCAGAAATCAGCAGCTGATCCTTGTCATACTCGAATCTATTCTCTTCAGTACTGTTAGGGTTACATCGACCATTGACGTCTTTCGGCAGCTGTAAGACGGCCACTGACATTTCCATTTGTACCTATAATTAGCTGTTGCCTACCCCTGCAGGAAGATGGACCTGCAGAAACCTGAAGAGTTCTCTGTAAAGACTTTCCTTTTAACGATGGTGCTTTATTTTGTTTACGGACCTCACCATGCAATGGAAAATGCAGCTCATCTGTGGGCACTTGCTGCACTACATTGGAGTTAGCAATGGACAATTGTTTTTTTAACGCTTGTAGTTCTTTCTCCAAAAACTATGGCTCTTGAGAAGTTCTGAATTTCTGCGTTCAAGTTCAAGTCTTCTAGAATGGCATGCATCGATGTCCTTATTATTGTTCCTGCTGTTTTTCAGTACACTAGCAGATTATGCAACTGTAGTGCTCTTAGAAATGTTCAAGCTAGTAATATTGCTTTTTATCAAGGAGATATTGCTGGATACGTCATTTAGTACGCTCATACAGGTGCCGAAACCAGCCAACTGACTGTGGAGATCACCTAATTTATCAAAAATTAAGTTGTTTAAGACATCGATATTTTGAGTTAACTTGTTAGAGAGCCTAGTATACATTGAATTAAAGACTTCCTGCAGTTGTTGCTTCATGCTGGATGTTGTCTCATTGCGCCTCCGTACTGTGTAATTTAACAACATTTACACAATCTCTACAGGCATACAACATTATTCTACTCTTCCCCTGTGTGACTTGGGCTTCTGAGGTAGTGAAATTAGAACATGATAAACAATTAACCGCTCCGCGGAAATCACAAATTATGCTATATTATATCTCCTTATCATTCAGCACAGCATCGCATTTTGAGCATGCCCTGACCAATGCTGATGAATCGTCGAGGGGAAACCAACTATAGCTGGACCGAAATAAATATGTACGGAAAGCACTAAGATATGCGGATGAAACGCACTACAATAGGTAGGCTTCTTATCGGTATTTCGAACTATGGGATTCGGTTTTGGCACCTTGCAGGCACGAAACGGGAAAGAAATTGTGCGTTAATTATAAAATTATGATTGAAACAAGCATACAGGATCAGAAAAGGATAGTCAGCGACACAATTTAACACTGTGCAAAATTTTACAATTTAAATAACCGAGAAACATCGAAAAACAGACGAGATTAACAGAGCAAAGAAAACGCCACTCTTCACGAAGACGGATGTTTGTCATGAATTGTCTCAGCAATGGCGCACTTTTCGATACAATGTTATTGACTTTTAATTTTTCTCTTAATAGGAACTTCATTTAATGCCTTTCTAAACCTTATTTTTGTATAACATGTGTAACTATCCTTAATTTAACATTGCCATAATAAGCTTTTTTCCGAGCCTCAACTTTAATCAAGAATAAAATTTTCTTCGAACCCAACCTTAAAAATGAAGCGCGAATTCTGCCCGTCACTATACTACCCGTGTCATTATTTCAACTTTTTTTATAATTGTTTAGAACTTTACAAAAATAAATGAAAAATACTATTTTAACCCCACAATTACTAGAGCATTAGTTTCTCGTATGGATTGGTTGGTGGGTTTTATAAAAGTGTAATCCATGTAACATTTATCTTCTTTTAAAAATTGCATTAGAAAGTTGCAATAGACAATGAAATGTTGGAAAGTACCTTAGATACACTAGTAACTTTATTTATTTGTTCCCATTTTTTTAATTCAGAATAATTAAGATATTACAGGTCCCATCTAACAGGACATGTTCTATGACGGTATCTCATTAACAAATAAACAAATTACATACCTTTTGCTCAGGATTCCGGGAAAACAACCTTAAAATGCATAACTCTGCCACTATGGTTTTACCTGATCCAGTAGGTGCTCCTAAAATAACGGGGGTGTCTGTGTAGAAACAGGAATGAAATACCTGACTTTGGACAGCATTGAAATGTGTAAAAGAATAGAGATTCTCGAATGACTTGTTTCGTAAAATATGTTTTGGAAGAGGCTGCAAATCCAACATTTTAGTTTGGAAGGAGTCCGAGGTAAACAGTTTGAGATCGTCGAGATTTATTACCAATATGTGTTCAGAATCTAAAACAAACAATAAACGAAAAAATCGTTAAGAAACATTTAACTGGAAAAGCACCGTAGTACGACACTTTGTCAAGCTCATAACACATTTTTTATGTTCTACAGTCATAGAGCTCGCCCTACTCAAAAATTATCATAGCAAAAACCTGATGGTATTTTGTTTTAATACAATATTAGGATTAAGGAATGCACTTATGATATTTCTAAAGATAGTTTATATTTTGGTGAGAATGTACCGATTATTTGTACTCAAATTGTCACGGTAATGACGCGTATTTGTTTATAGTGACCTATGCATCGAGCGAAACGTTAGAAACCTGAAACACTTGAAATAAAAACAATAATTGCATATTAAAAATGTTTTCTAGTTACAGTTTTAAACAATCATATAGATACTTTACGCATTAATCATTACATACTTACAGTCAGAGTTGCAATAAATACAAATACATGTAAAAAGCGACCAGTGCAACGTACCTTGGAAATAATTTGATATTATGCTAATTGTATAAATATAATACATTTATTTCTCGGTTACATACCTAATTTTGGTTGAAATTTCAGATACCATTTATGTTTCTGTATTTTAAAAAGCATAAACCATTATTTTATTGACATCAAAAATCACGTCAAACAATAGAATGTAATGTTTAATGTGTAATGTATATACTTTACTTCATAATGGCTATAATAACTCCTCGACCATTTTCCGGTTCTATAAGGTGCAATTTTATAATGCGCATTTTACGCTTCCACGCTCCAACATTTGGCCCTCTTTACACTACAAACATCCCTCACTTTTTTAAAAATGGTTGTTGCTACAGTGATATGTATTTTTGATTGATGTATTCATTGATATGTATCTTTGAACTACCTACTGATACAATTTTAGACTGAGCAACCTCTTTCATCTTTCTAATAGCAGCCAATATATAATTTTTTGATTTATTACTCAACATCTTAACTATTATTCATCTAAGATTCTTATTCGGGTGGTTGATGTGGGCTCTGGGCTCCTCATTACATGTTTGACAAATATCAGACGGATACTGCAGAAGTCTCAAAATGCTATTATTAACATTTCCCAGATTTTTTTTTTCATTTCTAAATTATTCAGTTTGTTGAAATTGACCAATCTCTAAGCAGACGCGACAAACATCGGTGTTAGTTTTTGAGAGGTCATACTGCATTTTGATTAACTTTAATCTTTGTTTTTTTTTTTATCAAAATCATCAATTTTATCACCACCTTTTGATGACTGCCCTTGAGTTGAGTACCTTTTACGTCATTTAGATGGATAGGATAGGACCTATTAGGTCCAGATCGCAGGGTGTAAATTGGCATGTGCCCCTAAGGTAGCTGAAAAAATCCTTAAAAAAAGACTTGACCGTTTCGAGAACAAATCTACCACAGTTCTAAAAAGAAAATTATTAATAATACAAATAAAATGTTTAGAATAGCTAACAGTAAAAAGTTTGCGCACACTGTACAGTTTTGACAGGGTGTTTCTATATTTTTCGCCACCTACAACGTTAATTTTAAGAATATTTTAAGAAAAATCCTAAAAATTTGCTATTTGTTTTTAGATATCTATTAAAATTAACGATGCAGGTAGGTGTTAAAAACGGGAAAAATCTTGTACCTCTGTTCATTTATGAAATACAAGATTCTTATATTTTAATTGGGTTTATAATCTATATGCCGGCGTAGAACAAAACAATCAGAAATTGCTTAAAAATGAATATATAATCTTTGCCATTTAGTACGTACAAACCAATACTCACGCATAAACTGACTATTAACAACTCTAACAAAATATTCCAGTGACAAGGGTTTCGTCAATGGTACAGTAAACACTAATTCCACAGGATCAGCTTCGGGTTGACACATCCTTTTAGTTATCACAAAAGATTCTATATGATAAATTGCATCATGTGACGGATCTTCCACCCATGCGTAATAGTGTTGAACGGTTCCATGTGTTTGGTTGTCCCATTTAAATACAGGCGTGATTATCAATTTGACTCTGCAAATAACATAAACTATACAGGTTGAACAACAAAGCTGCGAGTGACAGGAGTTAAAAGATAAATTTTAAGATGGAATATAATTTGGGACACGTTAACGTAGACGTTGCGCGCGTCGGGATATAACCAATATTTATTTGGAAAGATAACTGGTCAAAATAGGTTACCGGACCATAAATTGTTAGTTGGGAGGTCTCGTTGAATAAGTTACTTAAAACAGATTCAGAAATGAAATAGGAATAAGACGTTTATTGCAAAGAAGACTAGCCAAATTTAATGATATGATTATCATTAGCCTGAAAAATGAAGAATACAAAGACAAATTACCTTTCTAACTTTTCGCCATCTTCGATTGCGCTATGCATTGTTCTTCCATTATACTTGATATTCAGATATCTCAGCCAGGGCGCTGCAGAAGACTTACTTAATCCAAAAATTCAAGATTTCATAATAAATTACATATACGGTATGGGCTGCTGCGCAGCTTTTTATACAAAACTCTGACCTCTATATCTTTTAAATTATCAACAAGGTTAATCATAACAGTTTATACTTCAACTATTAACAATTTATAATTGAGTTCAAACTTTCCTCTATTTCATTTTATCTTAATGGACATGCTAGTTCTTATGTTTTTCCCCTAAATTTAAGGCACCATAAAAGTACAACCTCACTTTTTAGAGGCGGCAATGGTAGTTAACCTGTAGTGGTCCTTGTTAATTTTGTAAAGAAATCAAATAAATATTTTGATAAAAATTCTTATCAAATGGAAGATTTATTAGATGCAGCTGTTTTCGGGAACATAAATAATCATGATTTGGAAGATGGAATTATATATCATATTTTAAATCATGGTGTCGGAGGCATAGAACAGAGAGATGAAATTTATCCCCTTTTAAATTTGGATACAATGAATAATGAGGATGTTTGGCTGAATTTTAGATATCTAAAAGAATATATTCCTAGAATCGCTGTAGCTTTAGGTTTGGCAGATAACATAAGAACCCGGCAGGCTATATATGTACAGATCCGTTAATAAACCGATATTTTAATACTTTGAGGTAGGAACTTGGTAGACACTGATAAAGCAAAGGTTATAACCACTCTTAAAGTGAACATTTTCCCACACTTTCCTCTAACGCTGTCTACGATTAAAAGCCATCTTGCAGGGTCTTTGAATGGATTGATGGCTAAAACTTCGCTTAAAATTAATACATCATCTTCCGTGCAAAATCGTAAACGTTTTTTACTATATTCTGCTTCGGCCATCTCATAAATTTTTGGATGAAATAAAATAAACCCAGAAAAAAGAACAACAAAGCAAGTCTGACTCCTGTCAATAGTGTCAATCAAAGATTGGTGTCAATTGATTAGAAAGATAGATTTGACATAAAATAACGTAACGGAAGGTTTATGTTAATCTCCCTTACGTAGCATAACACGCTAACGCTAATACGGTTAACGTATCCTTTTTTGACAGATGACGTCTTGTAAATAGCGTAACGGGTTTCAAAAGAACTCTCTAATATCAATAGATTGACTGGATTTGTAAGGGGGTGATGGTATTCGGCATTTAGGTATCTGTTGGCATGGATGAATTTCCTATAGACGCTATAATCAAGGTTTTTTTTTTATTTCTGGCGTCGTAATGATGAGGAGTTCCAGAAAGGATAGTGCCTCATCCTGTACTATTTCCAGTGGGAACTGGACTCTGTCCTGAATTTGGTTTAGTTTCTTCAGGAAATTATTTAATTGTTCTCTTTCGTATAATGAACATGTAATCTTCGTAGCGTTTTCCTAGCGTGGGTTTTGGGGTTGCGTGTATTCGGCAACTTCGAAATACGTCATAAAGCCGATGATGCCATGACCCCGGCGCCTTAAGGTTTGGCGGTAGATCTGATTATTGAACATGAAATAGGTATTTTTCAAACAGTGTTCCGATAATCCGATAACATTTATGGAAAAACTTCTTGCATTGCGATCTTGTCTAGAACCTAATGCAGGGGTATATTGAGACTATATCTAAACCTACAACAATATCGTTTTCACCTGAATGAATATCTTCGAGTATTCTAGTAAGGTGTTCTGAATTTTTGAAATGTAATAAATCTACATTATATATATGAGGTGTCCCTCTAGATTAAGTGTTGGCAAATTCACTGCGCTTACGGTGGGTTTTAAAGATACCTCACGTCTGTATATCTTGGGGAGGCCGTAGAGTTTTTGACATTTGCTTTTGGGAACGTAAAAAAAAAATTGTTGCTAAATTATTACATTTATAACTGTAAAAATTTTAAACCATCTCTCAAAAATGTTGTAAAAACAATACAAATTGGTTAGTTCTTTGTTATTAAATTTATTTTCACTTATGGAACATACATGAAAATAAATCTAATAATAAATATTATAAAAAAAATAAGATAAAATAAGTTTTATTCATACTTTCGCCATTTTTCAATGGATGTACATGTCAATCAAAATTTACAAGGATGCAAGGAATCATTTACTTAAAGTAGTATTCTCCAACGTTTTCACTTAGATAGTCTTTCACTGTATCGCGTTGACAAACATATTTTAATTTTGTTTTTAAATAAGTTATAAGGCATGCTTATTAAAACAATGGGAAGTTTATTGAAGAGCTCGTATTTCCTCGTCTTGTGTGCAGATGTACTTAAAAAAGGTCCGGCTCGTGTGTTATAATTATGATATTTATTATTTGTACTAAACTGTAAAATATTTCTTTTAACATACTAAAGGCATTTAAATAGATATATGCATGAAACTGTTAATATTTTGTTACTAATAAATATTGGCTTACACGAATCGCGCCCTTCAGGTCAAACATCAATCTAATGCACTTTTTCTAAGAAGCAAACACTCTGTCAATGTCACTGGCACCTCCCCACAATACGATATTGTATGTTAAATGACTATACACCAACGAGTACTATACGTCAATCAAAACATTAGGATCCACAGTGTTTTTGGGTCTTAACAAAACATAGTACGATTTGTTTACTTTGGTACAAACGTTATTAATTTGTTCAATCTAATCTAAAATGTTATTTATAAATAGACCCAAAAACTTAGTAAATTTAGAGCTCTTTAGTTCCAGATGCGGACCAATTTTAAAATTAGGAAGTAGAGTTTTTTAACGAAAAATTTATAACAACTGTCTTATCTACATTCATTATAAGGGAGTTGAATCTACACCACTCATCAAAAGAAACAAATATGTTTCGTACTTTTATTTCCAGTTCCTCAGGAGTCGATGCTGTGACCACAAGACATGTCATCTGCAAACATTATTAACTTATCGGCTTTAATGTGAATTCGCAAGTAATTGACATATATTAGTAATAGTAGTGGTCCCAGCACCGATCCCTGTGGAACACCCGAGGCAAGCTTGCATTCTCCTGATTTAGCTTCGTTTACTTTAACACACATTCTGCGATCACTCAAGTAAGAACGCAACCAAGCCAGAATTTGACCCCTAAACCCCATATTATAAAGTTTGTTGCACAGAAAATCAATATTAAGGGTGTCAAATGCAAATGATCAAAAAACAGACCAGCCGTTTGAAAGCCAGCATCCAAGCTCTTGTAAGTAAATTCCAAAAACAAATTAGCAGCCATTTCTTAAAACCAAACTGTTCCTCTGTTAGTAGAGAGTTTTTTCTAGAAATGTAATAATTTTATTACGCATTACAAAAACCTTAGATACAACACTCAAGATTGTAATAGGTCTATAATTTTCTATGTTACTAGGATCAATCTTTTTATATACGGGCAGAACCGTTCTCAATTTTAGTATGTCAGGAAACTGACCAAGATCAACTGACCGATTTATTAATATGCCAAGGGTTCGGAAATATAATCGACAATGTTTTAAATGAGCTTTGTACTTAATCCATCACTTCCACAGGATTTTACATTTTTAGGCTTCTGATTTCTGCTCTAATATTATTGGTTTCAACCGGTAAAAAACAAAAGAACTTTCATTCGGCGTACATAAAGTGTATTCTTTATATAATTCACCCTTGCCGAAAGCTTTGACTGACTTTCTTTCCGTGTTGGTCGAGAAATGATTAACAAAACATTCAGCCACATCCTGAGGTTTTTCCACAGTATTCCCTTCATGCGATATACGAATATTGGTTTTTGTTTTAGTCCTTCCCAGTCTTTTGTTTACAATATTCCATGTGGTTTTTGGTTTGTTTTCCGCTTTATTAATTAGCGTAGAAAATATATTTTTTTAGTGTTTAATATCATATCTTGATAGTCTTTCTTTTTGTTGTTTGTAACTTAATTTCAGTTCAACGCTAGGGCAGCTTTTCAACAACCAAAATTTAGTTTTTAGTTCTTGCCCTGCTTTAATTACACTAGGATTTATCCAAGTTTTTTTTTCTGGCTCTCCCAGATGCAGAGATATGCTTTACCGGAAAGCTTAGTTCAGAGCCCCATATATGGGTATCTATAAGGTTTAAAAAAGCTACACTTATATCACAAACGGAATAAACATCAAAAAACGAACAAGATTTCACCTAACAATTAAAGCTGTCAAGCTTTTTATCATCTACCTTTCTTAGGCTGAAATTGATAGTTTTTAATGTATTCATACTATCCTCTACCTTTCTCTTAATAAAACAACAATTTAAAGCTAAATGGTCACCCAAGTTGGGTTGCAAAATCTCAGCACTAGTATGTATAAGACCTATATTAGTCAATATATAGTCAATTTTTGTAGAAGAATGAACCAAGTTATTCGCAGAACTTATTCTAGTTGGCTCTGAAGAAACACAATTCAAATTAAAATTCAATATTAAGTCATGAAGTAGAGTTCTATACGTGCTTTGTTTTAAAAAATCTATATTTAAGTCACCCGCAATACAAATGTTGTAGGTTATCTTTTGGCAATAATTTATAGTTTCATTTAAGTTCCGAAAAAATATGTCATATTCACCATATTTGGTGGTCTATATACACTAATTACGCAACAAACAAAGTTATCGGTTTCAAATTTAACAGGACACTCAAAATGCATTTCTATAGTAAAATGCCTGTCACATAGCAATTCTCTTACCTTGTAGTCCTTAGTGTTTTTCACGAGGATAAGGGATCCTCCATGTATGAGTTTTTTCTATAAAAAATAGCTTTTACCTGATATTCCTCAAATCTAAACAGGCCATAATTAGTACCATTTGCCCAGTGCTCCGAAACACACTATATCAGGTTGATTACTTTTTAAAAACACTTCCATTTGATCAATTTTATTAGTTAAACACTTACAATTAACCTGTGTAATCTGGATTTTCTTGCACACACTACTAGGCACTATTCCGGGATTTCCACTTTGTGCGCAGAAAAAAATTATTTAATTTAATGTCACTTGGCCATAGTTCGGCATTATTTACAGCCTCAAGCTTAACCAGTGGAATGGTTAACTTAAACGAAGAATATTCTCCAGGATATTTCGACGCTAATTTTTCCCATTTCGCGACACAAACACTCCATAAAAATTCGACTATTTCGTTCGGTTCGGTCTCCGGGTGAAGGTTGGAGATATCCAGTTAGGCTCTTTTTTTCCGCTTGCCTTAGCACGGAAATTGAATTGTTACTTCCTATGATGCTATTTTGGTTGGAACGATGAGCATTTTTTGCCTGATTTGTTTGTCGTGTCGGTTCAGGGGGTCATGGCTCCGCATATGGCACCGTATAGCTACGGTGCCGCCGGTGCTTCTACTGTGATGAGCCCCTTGATCTGTACTGTTGGTTGCCAATGTTTTGGCGTATGATTCGTTATTTTGTTCTTGTTTCTTTGGGGGCTCTTCCACCTTTTTTGATGTATGGTGCTGTAGCGTGTTATCAATACACCTAGCCTCTAGTGTTTCGGTAGAAACTCGAATTTTGCCTCATAGTATTGCTGGTTTTAATATTTTTTCTTTTCACGCTTATTTAATTAAATGTTCACTTTCTTTGTTACATCAAGTATATGATTATTAGCACTCGCCCTGTCTCGTCTCAACACTGATGTACCGACATTACTTTGCATTTATGAGATGTTAATCTCACATATGTAAAATTATCTGTTTTTTTTTTATCTTTTATCTAAATTTCTCGATGCGAGATAGTGATTATCTTATCTTCATCTTTATTTTTAATTAATTGAGGCGTAATTACGCTCAATTATCGTTTATGTGCCAAGGGCAGAAATAAAAAGTTATAGCAATTACTTATTTTGAGTTATAAGACTCGTTATTAGAGGTTGTACCTCTATTTTTCTATTATCAAATTTAAGTTATCTTTTATTTAGATTTACCGAGAGTCACTGAATTGGAACGTAATTCCATCATTTTCTTTTGAATTTTAAATTTCAGTAATTATTTCTTTTGAATTTCATATTTTAAAGTAAAGAAAAGGATATCTTGAGTAACAGTAGTTATTTATAATTTTGTTCAACTTAACATTGTAATTTAAGTTTCTGATTATATCTGCTTTAACCAGTAAATTTTCAATTTGTTGATTGCTTCCTCATGTGTTTAACAGTGTCACTGATGTTCACATATTTCCCTGAATATTATTTAATTAGCGATATACATTGGTCTAAGACTAGGTTATTTTCTCTTGCATGTATTCAACATTGGCTGGAAGAAAACATCGTGCTTGGCAAGTAGCAGGTGTTCGTCCGCTTGCTGTACAAAGTGTTCTGAGGGAATCGATAATTGGGGAACCAAGTAAGTCCTCGATAATACCAAGAGATACTAACTTGGGAATAGCCAGAAGCGGTTCCAGTAGAGGTCCCAATACGATCGCGTGGTTACAGAATAATTGGACAAGCTAAGAATTAGCCAATCAGAAGATAAACATATTGTAGAGACCAATAACAACGCTTTATTCATTCCTTTTTTTAATCTGTCACAATTAAATTTAATTTTCATTACTAAATCGAATTTATTCATAAGCTTTATTTTAAATAATTTCATCAACTATATTTGACATTTGATTATATAGATTAACTCCATTTCAAATTTCATCAGTCGAATTTGTAATTAATTGTATAATTAATATATTGTTGTTTTGAAATTTATTTCTTTAATTTATCGCAAGATTGAGGTCTGTGAGACACGAATTATAAGGGCAAATTTCTGATATTCTTATCTTTATATTTATTTATATCTAAGTATTCATATTTAGTTCGCATTGTCTTTAGGAACTCTGGCGCCCACAATACACAAAAAATTCACTGCTAATAAAAGAACTTCGACCGATCCCCTAAAAGCCATACTTAATTAAATAAATTAACTTTCGCTACAAATTAGCGCCCAACTAAGTATATCGTTATAATGAGTTCTAAGGTTGCTTGGGAATGCAACACTACCCTAAAACAATGGGCCCTTAATGTGGATGTCGGGGCATAAAGGTGTAGATAAAAATAAGGAGGCTGACAGCCCCCCTCGAGAAGTTGCCGGAACGCCATTCCACGAACAATGGCGTCAATAAAAATCACGTAATGACGAACTTAAAAACGTGGGAAAATTAACCAAGTTCTATTGGAGCAATACACTGGGCCAGAGGCAAGCGAAGACCTTTTTGAGTTACTCGCAAAAGAATGTCAAGACTTCTTTTGCTGCAAAGTAATGAAATAAGACTATCATAATTAAAACTGAGTTTTAATCATCTCCTGATAATGTTAACATGGTTAGCGAAACGCGCGTCGAGTGCAAGAATTCTGTTTCGGTATTGTGGATAAAAATCTATTTTTAAGGAAATGTTTTATTGCTAGTATTCAATAAATTATAAAACATTCCGAACATACATTTTAATCTAAGCGATATATTAGGACATATGTTATAATACATTACTTTATCTACACGGAAGGATTTGCTGAGCACTTACCGAATAACACCGTCTGTAATAGGTTTGACCACATGTTCTACATCCACCATAGGGAATATATTACAATAATATTTCACTCTACTAGCAACATGCCGGGTTCTAAATAAACTTTCCAATTCTCTTTCAGACATTTCTTTCAGTTCTTCAATGCTTAGATTTAGAATTTCCATTGCTCTAAAATATAAACCAAAACACCAAAGGTATTTAGTAAGAAGTTATTTAAACACAAGGTTTTTAAAAATTATTATATTAAACTACAAAAAAGATAATTAAAAAATTAATTTATTTTTTAATAAAAAGAATAAAAGAACTTTATAAGAAATTTAAAATATGAATGAATCTAATTTTCAAGAATCAGATATTGATAGTTGATATCGTGTTCGTGTTTTTTTTTTGTCCATGGATCTTAAACTATATATAAATACGAACTTTTATGAAGTCGCACTAAATGTGAAAACTGACAAAATAGTATGATTTACATCATTATTGCACATGAATTGTAGAAACGCATATGATAAGGTAGACCATCAAATTCTTGTAAATGTAAAAACATAGGCAACCATAGTTTGACTGAAACGTAAATTTTATTGAGAAATTTTAAAATTTTATGAAGTAATATTTAACATAGAGAACAAAAACAATTATAATAGAGGTCGAAAAACTCAAGTCAGCCACAGGAAAGCAATTTGGGTCCTTTGTTTTTCACGTGTACTTGAAATGTATAAAAATAGGGTATGTTTTCATACACTAAAAGTGGTCATAATTTGACCGTATTGGAAAATGTTAAAGATGTTGTATTGTATATTGTTATGATCTTATATTAAGTATGTAAGTATATTAGATTAATAGTCACGTATTGCCTAATATGTCATATTACAACATTAATTATAGTCTACTCTATAATATTCAACATTAGTTAATAAGTTAACACGTTCACAACGATGAGTAATTACACGGTAAGTATTACATCAGGACAAGATTTTTTGCTTATATACTTTTATTTTGTTTGTACATTTATTGCTTATAAGTATGCCAGTTATTTTGAGTCTTTTGCTCTAAAACTATTTTACCACTTATGGTGTGCAGGTAGAACTGCATGATGGAACTTTGTTTCAGGTGAACCATGACTCCTAGAACTAAGAAAATTTTCGGGTCGCTAAAAGTAAAATGTGTGTGTGTAAAAATGACAACCACATCCAACGAGTCATGCTCTGCTGTAGATAGTACTTCTTCACTAAACGACCTTCACCGACTCGTCATTCGCTCTTTTCGTTTTATCACCAGTTTCACGTGCAGTATAAGGAAAGCAATTAGCAGACGATTCCCTCATTTCATAAAAGCAACCGATAGTTACAACTATCAGCCAACCATCTAATCTTACTATTACAAAAAAAATTGAAAAAAGACGGATTAATCTCCCTTTAACTTCCTGTGCTAGTAGTCCAAGAGAAATTCAAGAAGAAGAAGAGATAATATGTCTTCAACATCTCATACCAGTGGCCTAACAGAAATTGAATTAATCAGCCTCCCTTTAACTTTTCGTTCGAGAAGCCTGACCGTTTCTAGGGCATGGTCAGCAAAAAGATACTTTACTTCCTCTTCAGAGCTTTGGGTGATTCTTATGCTACTTCAAGTTCCAATGAAGAAAGCGTTTGTTTCCCCTGCTGCTGGCGAGAAAGAATTGGGCGATCTTCCATTTAATGAATATGATGACCCGATATCTGTCGTACCAAACACAATTCAGAACCATTTACCACTTTAGTAATTTACCAGCACCGTTTCAATTTTCGGCACAACCGGCAGTTCTCCTGGACGACAGAATTGCCCAATTATTACATTTACAGACATTTTTGTAACAGATGAACCCTTGATATTATTGTCATAGAAACCAATAGATTTGTAAACCGGTATATTCAAAGCCACCAGCCTCTATACGTCTTATGAATAAATATAAAGATATTAATCGAAACAAGATAATAGAGTTCTTAGCCATTCTTTTGATGATGGCAATCTCTCATCTTCCACAAATGGGCATGTGTTGGTCGAACAGAGAGTGACTTGGCAACTCTCTTATCCAGAAGACTACGAAGAGGCACAAGTTTAAATGCCTACTCAAGTGTATAAATTTTTTAGATAACGAAGATCCAGCAGCACAAGAAGATCGACTTTTTAAAATAAAAACATTTCGGATCGCATTCGTCTTCAGTATCAATCAGCACTTATTCCTGGAGAGTGTTATGGAGGAGGCTATGGTGCTCTGGCAATGAAGATTAGCCTTTCATTAGTATCTCCCCAGAAAATCACACATACAGGGCATAATTTTTGAAGTCTGCACTCCAGAAGTATTTACCTATAACTTCAAAATGTAAGCTGGAGAAATGAAGCTACTGATACTACCAAAGGACATATGTATTCTATTTGTGTGAATTCAATGCGGGGGCTGATTAATGAACATTGTACATTGATAATTTTTATATGTGTGGAGATCTGTCAAGACCTTTTGAATCGTAAAACCGATGTTTGCGAAATCCTAGAACTAATAGGAAGGGTAATCCAAAGGCAGTCTGTAATAACTCATGAAAGGAGAAATTTATGGGAAGAGAGTGAAAAAGGTTTAAGCCATTAATTGGCTAGATAAGAGCCAAGTCTTGTTGATAACCTTTGTCTAGTTAGCTAGCTAGCTAGTTCCAATGGATAATAGAGATAGCAAAGGTGAGGATGTTTTGAAATCCAGTGCAGCTGTTGCTTATAATGAAGGAAACCGCTTATTTGAGTAAGAGTATAATTCTCAAAAGCAACTTCCAATTCGAACATTGCTATTTTCTTGATCGGTTTTCTATGTATTCATTTTAACCTAAGTTGATATACTATTCTTTCGTCCAATAAATTGAAATGCTTATAGCTACTTAATTTAAAAATTTTATAAACAGCATATGCTGTGTAAATACGACTGAATGTTATAGAATAATTTAAATTCGTTTCACCAAGCTTTTTATTCTAAGTTTTCAAGGTTAAGCCTTTCTTCAACTTTGCCTTTTGAAATCTAATTTACAATAAAGTCATTTATTATTGATTATTATTATTATTATATTGCCAAAAAATAGCTTTAAAAGTTTTAAATCTAATGGATTAAAAACTGAGCACCGTCTTAGATATTTTAATTTATTAGACGACAGATCAAGTTAGGGAATGACCAAATTTAAGCCAATACGTTGAAAACGGTTACAAGGATTGATTGTTTTAAACATAGCTCTTAATTCCATTAAAAGAGTGCAGTGAATCTTTTTGATCTTGTTGATGAGTTTTGATGTTACGGGTGATAACTCGAAACTTATTTAAGTGAACTTTCCACCACACCAAAATCATGTATTTTATAGATCGTCCTCTATGATATAAAAGAGTTATACGCCTTCTGGGATAAGCCGCATATTTCTGTATCATTAATATATTTAAAAAAATGTGTGATAGGCTGTAATGCGAAATTTATTTTAAACTTCAGTGAATTACAATTTGAAAGCATCTTGATTTGTATGCTGGCGCTGGTTAAGTAAGCTTGCGATATTGTATATATTTTTGAAGACTGCGTTATAGTTATTAAAAATAAATTGTAATTTATTTCAACTAATTGTTATTCTTGTAAAAATGACGCAACCGCTCATTTAAATGAAATAAATATAAAAATACCTGTGAGTACTTAAATGAGGTAGAAGTTCCTTGAACTGCATAAGAGGATGTATATGTTCCCACATTTGCTGTTCCAACATTTGAGCTAGTCTCAATGTTCTCGATACTTGGAGAGCGTAGCTTTTATCCTTGGCAATCTCAAATAGAGCTCTAGCTAATCTCACAACAGTCTATAGAAAAAAAAATAATTAGGGCAAAATGAGATAATGGGAAAACTTCTCCTTGGAACTGGTACGATATGTAGTCAAGAGATGATTGATAGGCCAAATTAAATCTGATTCGGTTTTCGGCTCTCGTATACAATGTCATTTTTATTTCAACGAGAATTAAAGAACCGCAATTTTAACCAAGATTGTCAGCTGCTGCATTCCATAACTTTACTTTTTGACACGACCGACGCCTGGATCGCTCAGTTATTAACTCTAGACATTTTGGAATTTTGACGTTATGAGATAATCCCATTTTTGTAAATTATTGCATTTCTCCATTTTCGCTCAAGTCTTTTCAAACCAGTGCCAAACCGCGCCTGTGTAAAACTTGATGCTTGATTCATCTTTGCTTTATTATTGCCAGTTGATTGGTATAAGCGTCCCAAATATGCTTGAAAATGGACATGTTAAGGAAATGACAAGAAAACACCAAGTGGGACAGAAAACTAAATATACTTCTTGCATTTTGCAAGCCCCATAGTATGACAAAAATAAAGCAAAGTTGAATCCAATATTAAGCTTTCAATGGCTTTACAAGTGCGGTTTGGCTTTGAATTGCAAAAAGTGAAGCTGAGGTAAAGGAATGCAATAACAAAAATAGGATTCTCATTAGGACGGGTAACTCAAAATTTAAAAAACGTCTAGAGTTAATAACTCCAGCGCTGTGCCAAAAATTGAACGGCATGGAATACAGCAGCTGATAACCTTGAATGAATTTGATTGGAGCCATTCTTCGTTAAAACTCCTGTATAATCGTCAACGTAACAAAAATTTGCAGTTTTCGGTCACTAAATTATATCAGAACCAACCGAAAGTCGAAAAGAATATATCAATCCGAATTAATTTGGCCGTACCAGTTCATGTGTGGAGCACTTTAGTAACTATAATCTATACATTACAATGATAATATTCCATTTTAGAAATAGTAATTAATAATAATAGTAATTGAACGCCGCACGAATAATAGGTAATTCACGTTTGGGTTGCTTAATTACACACGGGCCCGTTAGCTCACTCATTATCATTTATTAAGGTTTCTTTACATGTTTAGTGGCCTTACTCATAAATTATCACACGTATTTACATTTCAATCACTGTGTTACAGCAAAACTAACGCTCCAATCGAGCGTATCTTAGAAGTCACACAGCAAAAATGTATACGCCATGACAGGGGGGCCTCGATGTTGGGCCCAGTGATAGCAATGGGTGTATAACGCCTTATCTAACTTATATCTAACTTATCTCGCCTGGCAATAGCCTTTTAAGAGTGCTCCTGTTATTATTGTTAAAATTATGTATTTAGGTGTAAATAAAAATGACTGTGCAAAGATATTGTTTATGGGGAAAACTCTGTAACAGTGCGATTTTGCCAATGTCAAATATTTTTTAAATTTCATTTAAATGCCGCATTTAGAAAAAAAGATGCTGTATTATGCACTCATCGGTTTATTAATTCTAAATTTATTGATTCGTTTTGCAGTTAATACGCTTGAAATTGCCGCATTTCCTAATGTAAATTAACTCTATTAAAAGTATGGGTTAACGATATATTTGTATTAGCATTTATAACACGTTGTGACTCTATTTATTTTAGTTGATAAGCGATGCACATTGTTATTAGAATAGCTTGGCTTGATATATATTATATTATCGTGGAACAGCCAGCAAACCGTTTTATATTTTTAAGAATTCTGTTAATAAAACCCAAAAATACGCCGCATTCGACTCGTCGATCCATATTTTAATTTTGGTTGGAATATTTCATAACCTTTTGGGAGTCCCTTGGTTGCTGACCTCCAATTGCCGGCCACCATTTCTGAAGATCGTTAGATCGTTTTAGGACCTCTGCTTTTAAATATATTCACACGGCAGGCTGTAGTTTTTGTAAGATTTGTTCCGAATAATAGGAAGGGGCGATCCATCCGTGATTGTCGCTCTCGATTTAGATTTTTAAAGGTTTATCATTTTCGTAGGAGTATTTCCCAGCATTTCTTAAAAAATGTACTTTAGCTCACTATTTGTGGTTTCCGCCGTCGTTTATCATCCTAATAAACGAGAATTAAGGCGTTTATTATCTTAGAATTATTCACTGTATCGAAATGACGGGGCATGTTTCCGCCCATCACTACTTGCTGATTTGACGTAGCATTTAATCTCGTAGGCAAATTGACGAAAACGAATCGAGAGTTCTTCTGAAAGTACCTTTGAAGGCGAGAAGACGGTTTGCCGTGAGTGCAGTCTCAGAGACTTCACATTGAGTATGTGATTTAATTCCGCCCATTTATTGGGGATATACTGCGGTATCTCTTGGTGTTTGACACGACCGATTTTCTGGATCTAAATACTGTACTGGTAAGCATTTTATTTGGAATTATTTTTTTCCCTATTGCTTGTGAAGCGCGTGGACGCCATGACGCTAACGGTTTTTTTCCATTATTTCTAGAGGCTTTCCACGTTCGTCATATAATACCGAGACCGTCGAATGTCCCTTAGCCCTCACACACACACTAACGAGGTAATTATTGCTACAGTTTTTGCCTAATGATTTAATTGCTTATCTGTGTTACTCTTTTTTTGTGCATGGTCAGCCATTTGTTTTGCGTCCCATATGTTATCTTATCTACTCCATTTTATCTAATCCGAATTTTTATTTTAATGTAACTTTAATTTTGATCGTATGAGGAAGTTTATATTTTCCTTTAGGGGTGATTCATCCATATCTTTGTTATATTTAAGTTGTCTGTACCTTAGTACCTTTTTTATTTGCTGATGGGCATTGCAAGTCCATGGTTTTTTTTCTGGAATTTGTTTTATAAAGAAAATATTTTTGCAATGGTTTTTTTTTATTAAAGTAAGGGACTTTGTCTAATGCGCACTGGGTTATTTCAGGGTTTTACTGGAGAGGGCCACAACCTTGGCTAGCAGGCAACAAGTTTTACTAGCGACTCCGAGCTATCGAGACCTCGGCTAGATCTTTCCCTCGGAGCCATCGAGTGGCAGTACCTGAGGTGCATTATAAGATCCTTTACACAAATAGTGCACTATATAAAAATCGGCCTTTCCCATTGGTCGATTCGCATGGCCCTCCGCTCGCTTCGCTCGCTACGAGGGCTCAAGAAAAGGAAACTAACCAGGTGCTAACCCAATCTAACCCAAGACATACCCAAAATCAAGAAAAAAAGCTGTTTAGAAACATAATCTTTAAAAAATAATAAAAAAAGCAACGGGGATTGAACCCACGTTTTCCAGGTGAGAGCCAACGATCTAGACCTCTACACCACCAGAGCTCTTGTCAGAAATCGATTGCATCACGCAGACATATCGTAATACGAGATGGATCGACCAATAGGAGAGGTCGATTTTTACATAGTGCACTATTTGTGTAAAGGATCTTTAAATGCACCTGAGGTAGCTATAGGTGCCCGGCGGCGCCTCCACCAGAGTCGACGACCGGATTTGCATATTAAGATCCTTTACACAAATAGAGCACTATGTAAAAATCGACCTCTCCTATTGGTCGATCCGCATGGTCCTTCGCTCGCTACGGGGGCTCAAGAAAAGGATACTAACCAGGTGCTAACCCAAGACATACCTAAAATCAAGAAAAAAACTGTTTAGAAACATAATATTTAAAAAAATAATAAAAAAAGCAACGGGGTTTGAACCCGGGCCGTCCAGGTGAGACCTAGCCATCTAAACCTCTCAACTACGACAGCTCTTGCCACAAAGTGATTGCATCATGAAGACATATTGTAATACGGGATGGATCGACCAATAGGAGAGGACGATTTTTACATAGTGCTCTATTTGTGTAAAGGATCTTAAAATGTACCGGATTTGGGTATTCGACTCATGTTCCTGTTAGCGTAAGAAACATTGAATCATCTCGTTACTGTTTTATTCATTTTAAATCCGTATTTTACTGAAAACTGTTCGATTTTCTAATACGTATTATTTCTCCTTTTCTCATAATATTTGCTTTATCTTTCATAAAATCATTTGTTTATCAGTTTACTGTAATCGCTCACTTTTAACTTCAATCAGAAAAAACATGTTGAACTCTCCGAAAAAAACCATTTCTCGTTCCTTTGGCTTTAAACATATACTAGACGTCACAGGACACATACAAACATACATACATTTACAAGGCGTATCGTGTGTTATCACACGTCCATCGTATCAAGACTACGAAATTGTAAACATATCAAGGAAAAGCGCGATGTGGTATTACGCCCGCGGATCAAGGGAGTGCGGTCGTTTAGTCGGTGGATGATTCAGTACTACACATAGATAAATGTGGTACTACAGTACTGCTACTGCGTACTAGATTTGCGATTTGAATGCTGCTAGTGGGCTTAGGCAAAGTTTGTAGAATACAATATATTCTGTAAACCTTGGCTTAGGTATAACAACCGGATTCCAAGCCATACCCAGTCCGCGTCGCTTCGACGCGCTGCAGACTGAACGTGCCATGGGTACCAGCGCTTACTAGGTAGCCACTTCTGGGCTCCTGATATATTTTCAGTAGCATTTTAAGATCCTTTACAGGCGTAGACGACTATATGAAAATCGGCCTCTCCTACTGGTCGATCCGCATGGCCCTCCGCTCGCTACGGGGGCTCAAGAAAAGGAAACTAACCAAGTGCTAACCCAAGACATACCCAAAATCAAGAAAAAAACTGTTTAGAACCATAATCTTAAAAAATAAATAAAAAAAAGCAACGGGGTTTGAACCCGGGCCGTCCAGGTGAGACCCAACCGTCTAAACCTCTCGACCACGAGAGCTCTTGCGACAGACTGATTGCATCACGAAGACATATTGTTATACGAGATGGATCGACCAATAGGAGAGGCCGATTTTCACATAGTCCTCTACGCCTGTAAAGGATCTTAAAATGCTCTTCAATATATGCCGCATCAGGTGTTGGTTTCTAAGGGTGTGGGATGGTATATTGTGTGGGATATGTCCGGGGTTGTGTTTGGGTCTTTCAGGGACCTAGGTCTTGGTTGGATGTAGAATAACGAAGTTGCCCTGTGGACGGGACCATATATGGGTCGGTGGTAGGGGTTCGCGAGACCGAGACCTGGCAAGTCTCGGTATTGGTCGCGAAGAAAAAATTTAGTCTCGGTCTCGGGTCTCGAAGCTCGAGACCGAGACTACTTTGGTCTCGGTCTTGTCTCGGTTTAGTCTCGGTCTCGGTTTGAGCAAATAAAAAGTAATTAAATAATTTACTGTTTTATTTCGTTAATAACACAAACGTTACTTCGGAATGTTAAGTTAAATGAAACATCTAATAAGTGTCTTTTGTGTATCAGTTCTTGGTGCAGATGTGATATTAGAGATAAACTTCTTAAATAATTTTACATTTTTTGTTTGCAACAGTTGTTTGGATAATAATAGTAAACTTAAATAGGTACCTAATAATACTTTAATACATTTCATGTTAGTTTCTAAATTGTTGTTTTGATATAAAAATGCGTACCTCTAATGTAGGTAGGTATACAAGTGATAGGGATTTTTAAGTATGTACACATAAAAACTAGGTACCGATTTATGTCAATTTTATTGTCAAAGTCAATGCTTTTTCTTCTTATTTTTTACATTTCTTATCAGTTGTAGCGTAGCCATACAAAGTGATGTAATTTTCAAACATTCTGTATTATATGGAAACATTTATTTTGAAAACTCTTAAAGTTTAACGGTATAAAGGGTGTCGCGAAATTAGTGGACGAAACATCAACCATGTATTTATCGATCAAAAATAACTAACATTTTTCTTATAAATATATATCGGGAAGGGAGCTAGGGCCTCTTAAAACTGGGCCCCTGAATATGGTTTTCTTTAATTATTTCCGAAACGGTGTAAAATAGTTTTAAAATTTTGGGATTCTACTAACTTTAATATTCCGAATTTAAAAATGGAATTAAAAATAAAATATTTTAGTCAGGTGCGAACATTTTAGGGGGTGAATCTAAAAATTAACTTTTTTTTGGGATAACTTTTTATATATTTTTTCTTTCATTTGGCTATTTTGAGCTGTAAAAAAAGTGATATCGTTGCATTTAAAATTTTTGAGAAAATCTGTCTTATTTGTGGTTGTCAGAAAACGCCCTATAGCGGCAACATAGTCAATCGCAATCAGCTTATTCATAGAGCATCTGATAGCTTAAGAAAAGTTCTTTTCAACGACACTCAGTTTGTTGAAATCCGTTGAGTCGTTTTGAAGTTATAGACATTTGTTTGGAAAAACATTTGAACATCGCCTACCACTTTATTTGAATAGATAGAGCAAAAAGTTATTAAAAAAAAGAATCAAATTTGTCTCAGCATTAAAACTAGCTGCATTTTAAGTATTCTTAATTGGTGAAAATTTTGAAAAAAAAACAACTTTTCAAATTCCAGATAGCGCGTACGCTACCTGGCGGCCATTTTAGAAACTTACAAATAATTTCCAGCGTTTTCTCTTGGCCACTTTAGTTAAAAAAAATTTTACCGCAAGTCTTTACGATAATTACTTTTCGAGATATGGCCGAGTGCCCTTCTTAACTGACCACCCGGTACATAACAGTATAACATTTCTTCTAGACTCTTAAAAAGAAACAGCCCAATTTAAAATAAACAAGCGTTATACCCGGATTTGCACGATTTTTCAATTTTTTGGCTGATTGGACCCTGTTGGCATAAATTGCCAATAACATACATAAAAATTAGATTTTTTTAGAAAAACAAGTTTTGAAAATTCAACAAATACAAATATTTTTCGAGACCGAGACCGAGAGTCTCGTTACCTTGGTCTCGGTCTCGATAGGTAAGTGTCGGTCTCGATTCTAATTTCCAGGTCTCGGTCTCGGTCTCGTTTTCGAGAACGAGACCGAGACCATAGTCTCGCGAACCCCTAGTCGGTGGTTCGGATCATATCTTATGTCCGCGATATTCCTTGTTTTCGGCCGTAATCCCGTGGCTATAGAATTTGCATGATACTTTGTCTATATATTCTCTAACGTATTCAATACGAGCCATATCATGCAGGTCTCTTATGCGGTGTGTGGCCGAGAAAGCACCCCTTAAATGCATATTTTGCATATTTTAATGCGGTTGTCAATCATCGAACTCAATACCGGGGCCCCGTACAGGAGGGTAGGCCGCGATATGGCTCTATATATTGTTAGTTTCTTTGCTGGGCTCAAAAAGGATCTTCTTGAAATCAACATTTTGAAGTTTTTTAAGATTGTAAAATTTTTACTTTTAATGAATATTTGAGTTTAGAGTCTAGCATTATACCAAGATATTTAACGGATGACTTAGGGGTTATTTGTGTGTTGTCAATGCTCAAGGGTGTAAGGGGTAGGTTTCGTCGTTCGTTGGAAAATACAGCTAATTCGGGTTTTGCCCGGTTCAGCCGTATCTTCCATTTTTCGTAATAATTAGTAATAATGTTTATGTGTCGTTAGCTAACTGTTGATCCACGTTAGTAGGAAATCTTTACCGATGACAGGAGTGGGTAGTCCGCTTGATAAGAGTCAGAAGCCCGACTTAGCTGGATCATAATGTACTATATATTTGCTGTGTGAATTAAGTGAGCTTAATTTTTACGACACTTAAAGAAATAACAAAAAGATTTCAATTGAAAAAATACAAGTACAAAGCTTTCAAATAGACGAGTTTATTTACCTAAATAAAATAGTTATGCTTTGATGAACATGAAATAATAAAAGACATAGAAGCGGTCAAAACGGTAAACTACTAGACTTGCTTCTTGAAAGTAAAGTCGTATTTTCTGTACATATCGCGTGTCAATTACACGAATAATATACAAGTTGAGATCTGCTCACATGCGAATCACGTATGCGAAACATTTGTTTCCGATCTACGCTGCATAGTTAGTGTTGCCAAAATTTTTGGGGTGCCCCCCAAACACGCTTATTTTTGGTTTTCAAAATTCATATTTTTAGTGCGTTTTTAAAACAAAAACAAGAAAA
>MU184482.1:0-49031 GCA_016904865.1 Pissodes strobi
TACTGCAGCTATCGCCACCAATTTTGAAACATGAAATGTAGTTGCTAGGTTCATCAATTTGAGCCTTCCGGACTTTGTCACCTTTAACCAGGGGCGTACAAACCAGGGGGGTATTTGGGTAAATCTGACCCTACTCCTCTTAGGCTTTAATTTCTTACCATTTTTATATCTGATTATGATTCTCCAATTCCCTTTAAATAAAAAAGGTACTCTTAGTAAAAGTCGCTATCTGTCACCGTTTCCTCGGAAAATGGCTAAATCCAGTCAATAATAAATTATTGTTCTTAAACAAATTATTACGTTGAAATATGAAAATGAGGTTCAGTACAGATAGTGAGCATTAAAAGTTAGTCAAATCTTCTTCTTTAATGAAAATAAATTAGATTAGAGAGATTTATTGCCTTTTCGAAAATGGGGGTATAAAAAGTAAAAGGGAACGTATACAAAATATTCAAAAAAAAAACAATTAAACCTACACAATCAAAACTAATAATAAATTTGCAATAAATCATTCACGAGCACCAATGAAAAACTTAAAGTTTAGAAGTTTCAAAAGTACAAAATAAACAAGTAACACAAACAGGTTTAACGAGTGAGTCAAGGAGAAGGCAGAGTAAATTTTTGTCCTGAAGATGAATTTACTAACGCTGTCGTTGACTGACCCTGTACGTACCAATATAAATTCAAAATAACAATTGCTGAAAATGCCTGCCACCACGTTCAATACATTTATTGCACCTACGTACCATATTTAAATTGACGTCAGTGAAAACATCAGGCATGGTTTGGATCATTTCAGCCGCAACAGAAATCCTAGCTACCAAATCTTCCTCCGACTGAACTGGAGTTTCATATACAAGGCTTTTCATATGTCCCCAAAGAAAGAAATCCAGAGGAGTTAAATCTGGGGACCGGGCTGGCCAGTTGACATCGCTTCCACGTCCAATCCAACATCCTCTAAAATGATCATCGAGGTGCTCACGTACGACATGTGAAAAATGAGCGGGTGCTCCATCATGCTGGAACCACAGATTCCGACGTATGTCGAGGGGCAGCTCATCCAATAACTCAGGTAAGGTGTATCTTAAAAAATTGAGGTACACCGTCCCAGTTAGTCGAGGAGGCAACATGATTGGTCCAATTAGACGTTCTCCAACAATTCCAGCCCACATGTTCACCGAGAATCGATGTTGGTACCCTCTTATTTGAAGAGCATGAGGGTTTTCCTCCGCCCACACATGGCTATTCCGTGAATTAAAAATACCTTCTCTCGTAAAAACAGCCTCATCAGAGAAAACCACAAATTTCGGAAATTGGGGTTCTTGCGTACACTGTTGAAGAAACCACTCGCAAAACTGTACGCGGGGTGCATAATCATCTGGTCCCAATTCCTGTACTTTTTGGCGATGGTAAGGATGAAGAAGTTGTTCGTGAACAATCTCCCATACACGTACATGACTTACATTCATGGGTTCTGCAACAGCTCGGGTACTAACACCAGGATTTTCCTCGAATTGTCGAAGTACCTCTTCCTCAAATTCTGGAGTTCGTACAGTTCTTTGAGCGCCATTATCTGGCCTCGTTATTTTCACAGAGCCAGTTTCCCTTATGCGCTGATTTACCCTCTCGAACAGCGTGTGAGCAGGTACATGCCTCTCAGGAAACCGCTCCTGATACAATCTTGAAGCGGCTCTTCCATTGCAATGAACTTCGCCATAAATTAATAGCATATCGGCATATTCGGCGAAAGTATAATCCATGATTCACTGGCGACACAATATTTTATTGACAGATTTTTGACAACTAGATAAATTTTAATAAACCAACGCCAACGTGATCAAACTGTGTGCAATAGGAATCAATTAATGTATCTGACTTAGTGGCGATTTCCGAGGAAACGGTGACAGATAGCGACTATTACTAAGAGTACCTTTTTTATGTAAAAGGGATTGGAGAATGATAATTAGATATAAAAATGGCAAGAAATTGACGCCTTAGAGGAGTAGGGTCAAATTTACCCAAATACCCCCCTGGTTTGTACGCCCCTGGTAAAAGGTGACAAAGTCCGGAAGGCTCAAATTGATGAACCTACCAACTACATTTCATGTTTCAAAATTGGTGGCGATAGCTGCAGTAGTACCGAAGCTAAAAAACGAAGAGTAGTTTTTGAAGGTTATCTTCGAAGGGCCCTAGCTCCCTGAAGAAGCGTTTCCGGACCCATGTTCACGTGAACTTTTTTTCTTATTTTCGTGTGTTTTATCTACCCTAGAAGTTTGTAACATGATCACCGGAACACCCTGTATATATAATATAGAATTAGAAGATTTTCGAGGACAGCCTATAAGTGGTTGTTTTTATGAAGAAGAACTACAAAAAACTAAGCAGCCCGATGTTTTCTTAATAGAACAGATTTTGAAAAAGAAGGGAAATAAAATGTTTGTGAAGTGGCTTGGCTTCGATAAATCTTATTATAGTTGGGTTGATGGGTCCAAAGATGTTGTATAATAAATTATATATAAATAATAATATTCTAGCGTTTTCCCCCCAGTCTTAAAATGCTTTTATTCTGTAAGGAGTGCGAGGAAAATGTTTTCTCTCATTCGCATAGACCTAGTCATAAACATAAAGATAAATGTTGTGTTGAGCTAGAACCAGGCGTTGAAATAGTTAAAACTGCATTCAAAAATCGAATGATTAGTTATAGGCTTTCTACCAAGCTACATCCTATAGATGTGATGTTATATTTAGAAGAACTTAAACCTAAAATTATTCGTTTGATTGAAAAGGGCCTTTCAGATCATTTAAATCTTAAAGTAAATATGGAATTATTTGGATTATATCTATTAGCTTCTCAAAAAACGTCAGATATAAAATCTTTTAACTCGTGTTATATATCTATTTCCAAAAATACAGATCTCGAGGAAGTATTTACCGATTTCAAACAAATTTTGTCCTGCAAAGCGAGTGAATTTAAGGAAAGAGATAGCGGCTGGTCTTTAGCCAGACTCTTGTTTCTGGAATTAAATATAAACAAATGTCGCTCATTATAATAAATATGGTGGGAAATTTCCCTATATAAGCCCCCTATTATGAGATAATTTTTAGTTAAGCACAAACATCTACTTAGAAATCATGTCGGGTTATAGCTTCACACCATCTTCAGATATCGAGAATTAGTGGATGATGGGGAGTCATGCTCGTCTTGTTCATCGCCATGTTGGGAGTGGCAGTTTAATCGCATGGTGGTTAGTACTAATGCAGAAATTAAGAAAGAAACCAAATATTTGGCCGAAACTTGTTATTCCACCAAGAATTTCAAAATTGTTGCAGGAGTTAGTATTGCACGTGGTTTGCTTCCCAGTGTCAGGATAACGAGTAAAGTATTAAATCTCCCAGAAGAAGAAATATCTATATCTATTACCGATCCTGACTGGTCATTCTTTGTTGCTTGCTGTAACTCGATCGTTGTGGAGGCTGCTGCTGATAAAGATTATAAATTCCAAGATGACTGTCATGGTGCTGGGACTTTTATTTTGGATGCTTTTAAGTCATTAGGCGAAGTAGTGATTAGAATGCAAAGTTCAGAAATTATGGTTACTTTATGTCTTTGTTTAGATGACTTGAAAGATATTTTAAATATTTATGAATTAGTATGTTTTAAGTTAAGATTACTTAAGGAATTAGGTTTAAGAACTTTTTATGATAACGTATTAAAATATGTAAAGGTGTCTAGTACAACTGAAGATAATTGTTTGGATATAATCAAACAGTATTGTAATTTAAATATTACCGACCTATCTTATTATATGTTAGAATATATTCATATTAATCCATATAAAATTGTTGAGGATGTAAATAAACTTTGCAGTATGGATATTTAATAAATGTATATAACCACGTATTTTGTGTTTTATTTCTTAGTATAGACTAGCTTTTCACGATGGCAAGTTGTTTGCTAGACTTTTTATCTGGTGCTAAAAATATAAAAGATTATAGCGTTGAAGAATTAAAATCACTGCCTATAGATTTTTTCCTAAAATACGTTGATTGTTATTCTCTTTTATGTATTTGGGGAAAGCTCCCTGTTGAATATAGACAAAACTTGAACTTGCAAATTAAATTACCATGTTTTGTTCACTACAATCGGCCTGAATGGAGAACTCAAATTGATGGTCCACCGACTTCGCAGGACGCATGTCCTTTCTGTATAAAAAGTAATACCGGTTCATTATAACTCCAACTATGGCTTGGTTAAGTTCAAGTTTCGTCATGCTAACTGCGATTGTTAATCATACATTTTTTGTGTATAAACCGAATCAAGTAGTAAATATACACGCACAGTTGGAGTCTGATACCTTTTCTACAAACGGTTCTTGGATTCCTCTGCTTTCTGCACTTATCCATAATACGACATCTGTTTTTATGACGTGGGTTCCTCCATCTTTGCAAAACGAGTATCAGTATAAACTCAGACTCTATTTCCGAAATAGAACATTTTTGGATGCTAAAGAATGGACTACTATTGGTTTAGGAAAGAAGTTTCAAGCTACCCAATACCTAGAAATTAATTGCAATAACGAGACCATTACGACTACGTCAAGCCCCGAGAATCCTAGTGGATATTCCTATTTTTTAAATATGTGTGTAATTACTCTTGCTGTAGTCTGTGGTATATTATTAGCAAATTTTGTATATAATATCGGAAAAAGCCAATGTACTGTATGGTTTAATAAATAATTCAATATATATTTATCGTTAATTTATTTCCCACTATTTCATGTTAGATGAGCATTATATGTTTTTATTTTAGTTGTTTACATGCCCTTCTCAGAGTAAGGGCTCCAAAAGTGGTGTTTTGTAAAAAGTGTGAAGATATTATCCATAATATTTCAAGTAAATCCTATTTGGATTTGATAGACTGTTATGCCGCCAACTCGAAAAAGAATGAGGTGGTCTCCCAAGAACTTGAGATGTACTCGATGTCCTCAACCATTAAATGGACGAAAAATGTTGTGTTCTTTTTGTTTAAATCATGTCAGCGATTGTTTCAATATATCCTGTGGTAAATGGTATATGAAGTGGAAAGATACATACTGCAAGGAGCAGAAAAAGGAGGATGAGAACCATCCTCTATATATTGACTTTGACCCATAGTTAGTAATATACATCAAGATACTGCTATAAATAAAATTAAACTAAAAGCACTGATTGAGTTAACCATCAATGCAGGTTTAAACAACTTCACGCATACCAGACACAGCAAGAATCAGACCATTACGACTACGTTAAGCCCTGAGAATCTTAATGTATATTCCTATTTTTTAAATATATGTGTAATTACTCTTGTTGTAGCCTGTGGTATGGTTTAATAAATAATTCAATATATATTTATCGTTGATTTATTTCCCGCTATTTCGTAAACAGCGTTTGTCTTTAGACTATTACATAAACAGGAAGTCATTGTGGTTGATATCAGTTATTTATAGACTGTTACATCCTGTCAACCCACCAGCCTGGCGTCTTGCGACATGTATCGACCTGCATAGATAGGAAGTCGTTGTGGCTGATATCATTTATGCATAGTTTGTTACATCCTGCCAGCCCGCCAAGTCGTTGCATAAACAGGAAGTCGTTGTGGCTGATATCATTTATTTATAGACTGTTACATCCTATCGACCCACCAACCTGGCGTCTTGCGTTATTAAAAAATATATTGCGATCGGTTTACATTATTTAAAATATATTAGTTCAAGTCGGTTATTAGATTTTTGTTTTTGTTGGAAAAAACAGTTTTTGATATATGAACCATAGGCCCAAGTGACCTAACCTATAGCTATGACATCAGGGCTTAGAATTTCATGGCACCCCCCGCTAGCACCGGTCTCCGCGGAAACCGCGTTACAGCTCATGCGTGGCCTGTCACTTGTCAAATGTCACTTGCAACTCATCACATGCTGCGCTTTAAAAACAGGTGGTGCCCACGTGTGATTTGCCCAGGTGAGCGATTTTTACCACTGCGCAAGTCATCAACAGTCATCTGTCAGATGCCAAATGTCATCTGTCACTTGTCATCTGTCAACGATCTGATGCCACGCCCTTAAAAATGACGTAGCCCACGTGGTCGATTTTTGCTACTGCGCATCCCTCCACGCGGTGGAGGGCGTAGAACCGATATAGTATCCCTACTGACGTTGTCTATATTGAAAATAATATTTCTTCTGTCCCTTTTGCCAGACAGTATCACGGCTTCAGTCTTCTCCGGGGCAAGGCACAGCTCATTTCTTCGCATCCACTCGCCGATTCTCTCCAAACCCTGGTTCGTCTTAATCATTAGAGATTCTCTGTCCTCTGCCTCAACCACTAACGCCAGATCATCGGCGTATCCGATGGTGCTAACACCTTCCGCATGTCCAATACGCAGGACTGGGTCATAGAGAACATTCCACAGCAATGGACCCAAAACCGACCCTTGTGGGATACCGGCTGACATCTTAAACGTGTGGTCCTTATCCACTTTGACGTGCCTGTTGGTAAAATAGTCTATCAAGATTTTTATGAGGTATGTAGATATATTTCGTCTTCCCAATTCTGTTAAAATTCCCATCTATGATGCGGAGTTAAAAGCGTTTTTCACATCAATTGTGATCAGTACACACCATCTTTCTCCCTTTCCTCCGAATCTCGCTCTACAGCCCATTTCGATGACTTTTTCGATGGCATCTGTGGTGGATTTTCCCTTTGTGAAACCATACTGGGAAGTTGAAAGTTGTCCCTTTTCGCCAATTTCCTCTGCTATCCGTTTTTTTTCAGTAGCAATTCGTATAACTTCGCCAGAGTGTTGATCAAGCAGAGCGGTCTGTATGAGTTAGGTGAGTCCTGGGGTTTTCCTGTTTTGTGGATCAAAACAAGCTTGGCCGTCTTCCAAATATCAGGGAATTGCTGTTTAGCGAGCGTCTCATTAAAGATCCTGCCTACCAACCCCGGTTCTGTCTCAGCCAACAGCTTAACAGCCTCCGGAGGGAGACCGTCTGGCCCTGGAGCTTTCCCCATTTTTAACTTCGCTACAGCGTCTGCTATTGTCTTGATCTTTCCCATTACTATTTTGTAGCCACTACCCCATATTGAGTTCCTCGCATATTCTGAGCCAGGACTCCTTTTTCTCTCTGTCAATCTCTTTGCTCAGGTCTTTCTTCTTTTGCTTGTAGTCTAACCACAGTGCCCGTAGATCGTCTTCAGCGCCATTCCTTGCCTTCCGTCTTGTGTAAATACGTCTCGCTACTATGCATGCCTCTCTCTTTGCTTTGAGCTGTTCACTCCACCAGTATGGGACAATATCGGGATAGTGGTGGCCCTGTCTTTCTTTAGCTGCGTTGCAAGAAGTTTTCACAGCTTCAGTCAGATCCTCTACGTCTCTTATCTGAAACCCGGCCCTTTCGGTCTGATCCATTAGGGTTTCTAAAAATATATCCTTGTTTAATGATACTTTGCCACGGAGTCGAGTACGCCTTTTATAACTTGAACTGATGCAAATGGATATATGTCTGTGCGGGGACAGGGGTTCATTGTCGAGAATTTGCCAGTTTATAAGTTTTCGCGCTAGGTCCTGTGTAGCGAACGTTATATCTATGTGGGAGCACGATGCTCTCCTGACAAATGTGGGTTTGTCTCCTCTGTTAAGTGGAATAAGTCCCAGGGCAGCAGTGGCGGCTGTCAGCATCGCCCCCCTGAAGTCCTCTGAAGGTGATCTCCATTCCGGTGACTTCGCGTTGAAATCACCCAGAACTAGGGCCTCTCCTCCTACTCTCCTTATTAGACTAGAGAGAGAATCAACGTAATTTCCGAAATTTTCGTTGCTTATGTTTGGCGATGCATAGCATCCGAATATGCTGAACTCATGCAGGCTTATTCCAACAATCCCGTCTCCCCTGAAGATATCTTTCACTTCCAAGGTATTATTTAAAAAATATATGGCCACATCTTTTCTTGTGTCCGCTATCCATTTGTTGCTCAAGGTCAGCTTCTTATTAGGTTCGCTAGCTATTATCAAGTCCATTCTCTCTTTTGACGCCGTTAGGTATGCCATGTCGTGTGCCCTAGGCGATCTGTCTGCGTTGATCTGTAGTATCTTCATATTAGACGCCATCATTATAAGAGGTGGTTTGTTGCCTGGCATCCTTTCTGGCCCTAGAAAGGGCTCTTTTAAAGTACTGGCATTTGCCCGTACCAGTCTTATGATCTTCTGAACATATGGCACAATTTAGTTTACCTTGGCAGCTCTTGGCAAAGTGTCCTTCCTTGCCACAGTTTCGACAAAGCAGACTTCTGTCTGGGCCTTTGCAAAAGTCAGCTGTATGGTCGTATGCCCAGCAACGATAGCAGCTGGCAACATCCACTCTCTTTACCATCGTACACCTGGCCAGTCCAATCCGAATAAAGTGGTTTTGTAGGAGTATATCGGCTTTTCCCTCTTCTAGGGTTAAAGTTGTGGCTAAGGTATCTCTCGCGTTCGGGCGGAACTCTCCTATCCTGTAGGATCCCTCTTCTAGCTTGCCTATTCTTTCTTCTACAGATGCGATAACTTCTTCTTTGGTTGTTGAGATTTCCAGGCCTCTCATGTGGATTGTAGTTTTCCCAGCTGTTGGCACCCTATCCCGTCCTTTTATTTTAATTTTGGCGTCTTTAAACATCTCCTTAATAGTCGTTCCAAGTTCCGTTACAGTCTTTTCATCCTTCTCTGTCACGATCAGGATATCTCCTTCCTTAGTAGACCTAAGCGTTCTAATGGTTTGAGAAGCATGTGCCTCTGATTTTTTCCTTGATTGATCTCACTGTCTCCTGGAAGTCCTTCCCCCTACGTTCTACCACAATTGCAAACGTGTCCGCCTGGCTGCCTTTTAGCCTTTCCTTGACACTTTCTTGCTCATAATCGTCTTGAGTGTTTGTATAAATAATCACATGGGTTGCTCCGCCGTGGAAAATTGCCTCCACCATTTTCCTGAGTCTACGAGTTCCTATCCTATTAATTTTGTGCAGGGCAATCCATTCTTCTCCCTGTGTGTCGTCTTTTAATTTGGTAAATTTATCCCACAATTCCTGGTCACTGGACCCTTGTGCTATTTTGAATATCCTTTGGATTACCGCTCTTCATCTGTTTTGGATCTAATCTTTGTCCTTTGTTCCAGCATCTCATATTGCTCTTGGGTTTCAATAAGTTCCGGGTATCTATTCCTATATTGTGCCTGTATACTTTTATCCATATTAGGGTCCGTCGGGTCTACGAGAACCACTTTTATGGTTGATGCCTTTGTTCTTAGGGGGTTACCAACCTTGACTTCCGTGTTGGTGTAGAGTGTGTTCTCCCACGTCTTTTTTGCCGCTTCGTCCCAACCGTTAAAGTCTGTTATATTTTCTAAAGTGTCACAGTTATTATCTTCTTGTCTATTCCAGGGAGTAGCTTGCACTTCCTTGTCCATCTTGTCGTCTTCGGTCTGGGTTTCTGCATCTCGGTTGTCCTTCTCCAAATTATCATACTTTTGCATGTCTATCCAGGATTTCATTGGGGTTTTGTCTCTTGAGTCTTCCAATTAGCTCTTTTAATTCTTTTTTTGTATTTTGTTCTATAAACTTTTCCATGGTTATTCCTATTGTGGTAATTTTATCCAAAGTATCCATAAGAACGCGAGCCTCTGGACACTCCTTTCGTTTATATGCCTCCTTACCATTTTTATTTGCTTCAAATGAAGTGTCTGTTACTTTTCTTTTCTTCGATGTGTCACTTTCTGCAGATGGTGGTGTTCTTCTCACACTGTCTCGTCTTTTAAAAGGATCGCTGTCCTCGCTCCTTATGCTACTGTACTGGGCATATAAGGTCACAAGGGTATTGACTTCATATCCTGTAAACTATGTTTAATTTGTTAAGCAATACACAATATATTGCAATTGCCCAGCACAGCTTTTTGACGATTATTATTACATTAGGTAATCAGGTTATTGTTTAATTAATATAAGATTGCATACTGTGCATTTTGGCCAGCATATACGAATATTAAATTATAACAAATATAGTTTTATCGAAGCTTTCGTGATGCTCTTAATTCTCCTCAACCTATGAGAACCAAGCTGATTACATGGCGACCCTGCCAGGATTCTTGAGTTGTCGTTTGTCCACCACTGTTTCCAGCTTGTGCAATTATAACTTCTTCTTTTGACTGAGTTTTCCCCATTTTCTTGACACAATCACAATAACTTCATCATTACTTTACTTTACCATTGTTTGAATTCAAACAACGACTTTACAAACATCTTACGGACACACGAACGCCGCTGTAGATGTTATTGTCATTGGCTGTTTGGGTGATTTACTGTTGCCTGCGGACAAAAAAGAAACTAGAAAGAAAAATAAGGCGTGAAATAAGAAGAAGTCAAGAACTTGTATAAGAAAAACTCATCCTGACGATATATATGGGTCGATTCCAAAATCGATCCCATCAGGGAACTTCAACCAGTGGTACCCAAACCGGGGCTGGCATCGATGGAACGGGCTAGTTGTGGGCGCAATGCCGCTAGTTCGCAACGTTGGACACGTCAGCTTCTAGGACCACTCCCGAGGCAAACTTCTGTAGCGGATAGCGGATTATATAATATTAAGGTAAATGAGTAGTGTAGGATTAAGTGATTTTAAAGAACTATACGCATCCGTGCATAAGTTTTGTAGTAACATTGTTAAAGAACCTACCGAGAGAAGGGTAAATTTAGAAAGAGTACATAAATTGTTGTTAGAGATCGGTATATTAGAAGATAATTTCAGTACTTTAAAATTAGAATTTGGTAAAATTGAAAGAGATTCAGCGGAGCAGCAAGCAGCTTCTAAATATATCAAAGAAATCGGGAAAATTCTTTATAATTGTAGAGATATACTATTAGAGAGGTTAAGCGTTATAGTAGAAGGTAAGGAAAGTGAAGAGGTATTAGACATTGTACAAGGTGATAAAAGTTTAAATATGACTGAAAAATTTGACTTGAGAACAGCCGCATCCTTGTTGCCGTGTATTGATGGTAATGAGGATACAACTAATCAACTAATTGACTCTATTCAACTTTATAGCGAACTGCTGAATGACGATGGTAAAAAACATTTAATAAATTACGTTCTGAAAACTAGATTATCGCGTAGTGCAAAACTACGGCTAGAAAATACTTACAATACAATTGACCGCTTACTAGCTGATATAAAAACACATTTACTTACAAAAAAATCTGCAGCTGCGTTAGCAACTGAATTACATAATATTAGACAAGACGGGAAGACAATTGACGACTACGCAAAACAGATAGAAGAATTATTTCTCAATTTAACTATAGCTCAAGCAAATGGCAATGATAGAAACATTACAATTCTTAGAGATGTCAACGAAAAACTTGCAATTAATGCCTTTTCCAATGGACTAAAAAATACTGAACTGCGAACAATAGTAAAAGCTAGGGACTATTCCACACTAAAAGACGCTATAGTAGGCGCAAAAGATGAAGAAAAACTTAAGTTCTCAAATTCTAGTATGTCTGTATTTCATATGAGACAGAATAATAATAATTCGAATAGATTTAACAATTACGGTGGTCGTGGAAGAGGTTTCTCAAATAGATTTAATAACAATCGAGGTAGACCTTTTAATAATAATACTAGGTCGGGCAGTATAAATCCGAGAAATTTTAATAACAATAATTTCCGTAGACTAGGTCGGGGCTCCCGTGGAAGTCGTTCGTATTTTCGTGGCCATCAGCAAAATCGTAATATGGGTCAACAGAGATCTTATTTTACAGACGTAAGTGGATCAAATTATAACAATCCAAACCTTATGTCAAACGAAATTCCGTACGCAGAAAATTCAAATTTAAACCCGGGAATAAGCGGAATAGAGCAGAATAGGCGGTTTTTTCGTTCCTAACAATAAGTGTAAAAATTTAGAAGAACATGTAGTTTTAAGCTTAAATGGTATGAATTTTATTCAGGTGCATTACGAAATGCAAGATATGCTATTTTTAATAGACACCGGAGCTAGTATTAGTGTATTTTTTTCAGATTACTTAAGAAAAGGTGAATATGTTGATACATCAAAAAAGGTAAAAATAATGGGTATAAGCGGTTCTACATTTTCCCTAGGCGCAACAAATGTTCGATTTTCGCTAAATAATATTGAAATTGAACACGAATTTTTAGTACTTAATAAATTTAATTCAGGTATACAGGGTGTACTAGGTTCAGATTTTTTTTCGAAATACGGAGCAAGCATAAATTACGAGACATCAATATTTTCTTTTTGGGTTAACGATAACAAGGTATCGGTACCTATGATGTCGAATTTCGATGATTATATTTCAATACCACCTAGAAGCGAAATAGTAAAATACTGCTTAGCCGATCGTACCAGTGACTGTGTTATTTCTTCTGAGGAGTTGTGTGAGGGTGTGTTCGTTGCAGGTGTTATAGCGAGACCGGAGAATGGAAGAATTGCCGTGAGATTTCTGAATGTAAATGACCGCGAAATTAAGGTTAAAAATTTCACACCTAGATTAGAACCTATTGAGAATTATCAAATCTATAACTTTAACAAAAACGATAATTTATCTGTAGAACGCGTAGATAAAGTCTTAGATCTAATAGACACGTCGTCGCTAAACAACGAAGAAAAACTTTCAATCGAAAAACTATGCGCAAAATATGCAGACGTCTTTCACTTAGAGGGCGATTCTCTTACGGTTACTAATCTTTACCAACAGAGACTACAGCTCAAAGAAAACGCGGTTCCAGTTTATGTAAAACCTTATAGGCTTCCCCAGGCTCAAAAGTCAGAGATACATAGGCAGGTTCATAAAATGCTTGACGAGGGTATTATTGAAGAGGCTAAGTGCGAATGGTCTTCACCCCTTTTAATCGTACCTAAAAAAGCTACTAATGGCGAAAGGAAATGGAGAGTCGTTATTGACTACAGACTCGTAAACCGTCAATTAAAGGATGAAAAAATGCCTCTACCTTGCATCTCTGAAATATTAGACTCACTATCAGGAGCATTGTACTTTTCTCATCTCGATTTATCTCAAGGATACTACCAAGTCGAGTTACATAAAGATAGTAGGCCTTACACAGCATTTACTACTAATGAGGGTCAGTTTCAAATGAGAAGGTTACCTATGGGTTTAAAAATTAGTCCAAGTGCATTTTCTAGACTCATGACTGTTGCATTTTCTGGGTTAAATTATGAGTCTTGTTTTATTTATTTGGACGACCTAATAATATTCGGGAACTCATTACAACAACATAATAAAAATCTTGTTAAAGTTTTACAAAGACTTAGAGAAGTAAATTTGAAATTAAACCCTAATAAATGTGATTTTCTTAAAAAACAAATTTTATATTTAGGCCATGTGATTTCTTCAGATGGAATTTCTCCAGATCCCGAAAAATCCAGAGTGATAGCTAAATATCCAATACCTAGAAACGCTGATGAAGCTAAACGGTTCGTTGCATTTGCAAATTATTATCGAAAATTTATAAGTAATTTTGCACAAATAGCTCAACCTCTTAATGAATTATCGCGGAAAGGAATAAACTTTAATTGGACAGGCAAGTGTCAAACAGCATTTGATATTTTAAAAAAGGCACTTATAAATCCACCTGTATTACAATATCCAAATTTTTCAGAAAATAATACATTCATTCTTAAAACAGATGCTAGTGGTTATGCTATTGGTTCGGTTCTATGTAATGGTAATGACAAGCCAGTAGCGTACGCTTCTCGTGTTTTAAATAAGGCCGAAAGGAATTACTGTACCATCGAAAAAGAATTGCTAGCCGTTGTTTGGAGTGTAAAACATTTTAGACCGTATCTGTATGGCAGAAAATTTGAAATACTTACGGATCATCGTCCACTCGTATATTTATTTAGCATGACAAACCCATCAAGTAGATTAACTAAATTTAGATTAGTTTTAGAGGAATATGATTTTACGGTAAATTACATAAAAGGTACACATAATGTTACAGCTGACGCTTTGTCGCGTATAAAAATCGATGTGAACGAACTGAAAGAAATGAGTGAGGGAATGATTAATAGTGTGAATGTGATTACGCGAGCACAGGAAAAAAATCAACAAATCAAAGAACAGGAAGATTTAATAAATTCTACGGATGAAAGGCTTGATCACCCTGGAATTGTAGAAATATTAAAACGACCTGATAATAGTATAGAATTACGGCCGATAGGAAAAGATGCATTTATTAAATATAAAAATAAAATAAACCATGGTAAAAATATGAATTATGCAAATTTTATATACGACGAAAAACTGCAAGTAATTTATTTTTGTCGAGATTACCGATCGACGTTTGACCTAGGTACATCGTTGAGGAATCTTGGAAATGTGTGCACAAGGTATAAAATTGCAGAAATATGTATAATAAAAAATATACAGACTAGTCAATTTATTAAAGATATATCGCGATATAAAAACGAAATATTAGAAAACGGTATTAAAATATGCATTATTAAGGACATAAAACGTATTGAAGACAAAGAAACGAGACAATTGATACTAAACGATTTTCACAACCTTTATACAGGAGGACATGCGGGTACTAACCGTATGTACAACAATATTAAGAAGTTTTATTTTTGGTCAGGTTTGAAGCGAGATGTAGATCAGTTTGTCAAAAAGTGCGATGAGTGTCAAAGATATAAATATAGTAAAGCTACCAAACAGCCAATGACAATAACATCTACAGCTACTTCAGCTTTCCAAAAAATTTTTCTTGATTTAGTTGGACCTATAAAGACTGACATTAAAAACAATTCATATATATTAACAATTCAGTGTGAACTCAGCAAATTTATAGAATGTTATCCATTACAAACGAAAGAAGCTTATGATGTAGCTAAGTCTTTTGTGGAGAATTTTGTACTACGGTATGGAATTCCACAAGAAATTGTCACAGATCAGGGAAAAGAATTTTTGGCAAACCTGTTTCAGGAATCATGTAAATTGCTAGGAATTAATACCTTAAATTCAACAGCTTATCACCATGAAACTCTAGGAGCTTTGGAAAACTCTCACAAACATTTAGGAGCTTATTTGCGTATTCAAGTGTCACAACATGCAGATAGTTGGAGTACGTGGGTACCATATTGGTGCTTTGCGTATAACAACACTGTGCATACCGAAACCAAATATACTCCTTATGAACTTGTGTTTGGAAAACAAAGCCAAATACCATCAAATATTGCCAATAACATAGATCCATTATATAACTTTGAGGATTATCCTAAAGAGCTTAAATATAGACTTCAAACTGCTTGTAATGATGCTAGAAATAATTTGATTACATCCAAACAAAACCGGAAAATAAATTTCGATAAAAAATGTATTAATGTAGAGTATAACGTGGGAGATAAAGTGTTGATTCTCAATGAAAATAGGAATAGTAAATTAGATGCTTTGTATATAGGACCTTACGAGGTATTAGAAAATAAAAATCCAAATGTAGTGTTAAAAATAAATAATAGAAATGTAGAAGTACATAAAAATAGGATTAAGCTTTATTATGATTAGGATTAAGCTTTATTATGATACTAACTATATTATAAGTATTATAATTATATCTATCTATATATCATAAAAAAAATATATATTGCTGTCTCAATATATATATATTTTTTTTCGCCAGGGAGGTGTACTGGGCATATAAGGTCACAAGGGTATTGACTTCATATCCTGTAAACTATGTTTAATTTGTTAAGCAATACACAATATATTGCAATTGCCCAGCACAGCTTTTTGACGATTATTATTACATTAGGTAATCAGGTTATTGTTTAATTAATATAAGATTGCATACTGTGCATTTTGGCCAGCATATACGAATATTAAATTATAACAAATATAGTTTTATCGAAGCTTTCGTGATGTTCTTAATTCTCCTCAACCTATGAGAACCAAGCTGATTACACTACTTGTTGATCCCCTTCTCGCAAATACCTCGTTCGCATTTTCCATATGTCTGTTTTGACTGTGTGATTGGCCCTCCCCAGAATCCCTAGGGCCGGCACCGACCACCGGGGCTTTCACCCGGTCGGAATCGGTGGTGAGGTCAATGCTCACCTGGGGTAATTTTTCCGTCTTTTCGTCACACATCATGTTTGTTGCCTTTTGTACCTACGGCCAGGTTTGGTAGTTGAAAAGAATAGAGACCCCTAGCCCTCGTTGCCTAATAGCGTCGGGGCCGGAAGAAGCAAGAGTCGACCAAGAGAGGTCTAAATAGGAAAGAGAGTGGTGAAAGAAGAGGTGGACTCTGTGCCCAGACAAGTTGAAACAGCACAGAGACAGCTACGGGATCCGACCCCGGACTTGCCAAGTCCGTCTCACAAGATGTCAGCCCGTGGGGGAGCCTGTCCGCGGCAGTGACTTTTGTTCCGGACGCGCGGTTTTTAAGCCGCGGCCTTCACATTATGGCCACTACTAACCAGGAACCTTGCGGCCCCTGGCCGTTCACCTATCCGCAACCCGGTGACGCGCCTGGCGGCTTGCTCAAGCCACTCCGCATTCGGAGACAGGAAACTAACCCAAACTGATCCAAATATTTTTATCATTAAAGTCATCTTTCACGCATGGCCCTCCGCTCGCTACGGGAAGTGCCACTAGACCTGTATCTAAGCCTAAAGTTATTAGGGTTTTATGATGAACGTTCCAAACTGGCCAACATGACTCATCGATATTGATGATTTATTATTTTGTTAAAAGCTTTGTTCAATAAAGTTTGGTGCCACTATACCTGGGGTCTGATTTTTGAAACCATGCGAATTTTCTCGTGTACGAACCGAAAAGCGTATTTTTATACACCCTTCGAAAATATTTTCGTATACGAGTATCACTTTTGCTGGCAACACCACAAATTCGTGTATTTGGTAATGTAATGGCCATTTCGATCGATACAAAGCGAAGAAGAATTTTTCACATTTTAAACATCAGATAAACCATATACGTGTATGAGATAAACAATAAACATAAATATGAACAGTAAAACATTCCTTTTCATGCGATTTGGGGTTGCTATTCCCCCTTAATATTTATCTATGTTGTTAATTGTGCTTGTAGTCGTTATAGAAGAGAAGTGAAGTATCTCTTGTGTATTTTACCGCTATAAGTTCTTTTGTATATACTTATAATGCCAAGTAAACAATTATTATGTTTTCATGGAGGAGCATCCTGAACTAAAATGTGGGAAATTCAGTAACACCTTTACATTTAAAACTGCCCAACAAATGTGGATTGAATTGACTGCTCCTTAATGGCTTTGGTAGGGAAAAGTGGAAGCAGTGGCGCAAGGTAAGCACTTCGACCAAAAGTTCCTAACTTTAAGACTAGTAAGAACTTTATTGTCAAGAACTACTATTTTTCTATTGACGAAACAGGCTACATCTAACTTAAACGTTTTTACTACCGAATTATAGTTACTTATCCAATATTTTTTTAGAAACGTAATATTAAATCGAGCATTACATAATATAGGATGGTAAATAATGTTAACTTAGTTTAAGCAACATGAACATGTGCCAGTGGCGTGCACACAATGAAAGCACAAATGCATTGCCTACCCTGATGTTTTGACATTTTTTATATTTTCCCATTTAATTTTAATCCCGATAATATAAATTATAATTTTACTAATAAGTATAATCCAAGATTAAAAAGCTTATCTTAAGCGCCAGTTAAAATATTAATTATATTATAGAAAAACATCACAGTCTACCACTGATATTACGCTACCTATATTAAACGGAATAATATTATCCGACGGCAATCCGCTAAAAAGCATTCCATAACAAACCGAAGGCATGCATTTATACCGTCAATACTGGATTTACTATGGAAGCGAAAAGCAGTGCTTGTAAAAAAAGACAGCCAAATGAAACGTTACATAAAAAGAAAAGAGACAAAGCATGCGAAGATAGTCCGGGCCGACGCGACGCGACGCAACGATAAGTGCTGTTGCCAAAATGTGCTCTCTTTAATTAATATTTTGATTTGATAGACATTCTTTTTTACCAAGGATCATATTGTTATTGGTTTTTTGCGCTTTAGTAATTGGTTTGAAAGCGATTACCGGTTACATCATTACAGGGTTTGGTTAAGAAAGCTTTATTATTTAATAATGTTTAAAATTACAGTACATGGGGCATCCCTAAATTTATTAATATTTCGATATCTGGGTATTAATAACGCCATGCATTTTTTTGCAAGAAACTGAAACCCGATAATACAACACCGGCATTGGCCAGCCATAAATAAGAATAATCTCAGGTTCCCTTTTCCATCTGCCCTATTCTTGTGTGAGATTGGGATTTGACGCCCTGCGCTTTTAGTTATAGTTTTGAAAGTTTAATTAGTTTAGTATCTATACAAGGGGTTGTTGTTTTCTTTGTGCGTTAGTTTTGTTGGTTAGAAAGAAAACCTCGATATTTTAATAAAAAAATCCATGACAATTATTAGTGGCTCTGCAGGTGTCGTCATAAAATTAAAATGTATTGTTGGCTATGCTTACTCTTTGGTGAAGAAGGAAATTATAGAGTAAACGTGGGTATATTGATTTAAATAATGTGTCAAATGTCTCAGAAAAACAAGGCCAGTCCTCTAACCATTTACAACGCGTTTTCTTTGCATAGTTTGGCGAAACTCGAATTGAAAAGGCTTTATGCCTACATTTTTTGGAGCCTCAAAATGGACGTTTTTGGGCGTGGCACCTGAAAAAAAATTCTACCTACGGCGGCGCCTGCAGCGGGCTTACTCCTTCTGTATCATTTTCTATTATGTTGCCTACCCTCTCCTAAATGGCACTGCACGCCACTGACATGTGCTCAAAAAGCCACAAGTATTTTAAAACCTAAAAAAAAAATACACAAAAGTAACATGAACATGCGCTCAAAAAGCCACAAGTATTTTAAAACCTAAAAAAAATATACACAAAATAGGGAGTAAACAAATTTTATTAATAATGATTTAATCATATTTTTTTAGGTGTGGCAAGATCTCGAATCCAGCAAAAAGAAAAATACAGCCATTAGGAGTTATAGGCAGGAAACTGGATGGAGGCCACACATAGATCTCGCATTAACCAAGGATGAGGAGCAAATAATTAACATCATTGGTGCTGTGGCAGTGGAGGGAGATCCATTTGGTCTCCGAGTCAGATATTAAATTTGTATTTGCAGACTACCGATTGGAGAATACCTTAAACGAACAACTGGATACTTCAAAGAACGAGAATAAGGGCAATGGACAATTTAGCTTTTTGTATATTAATCACATGTTGTAATTTAATAAAGAATTTTCTCTATTGATCTTCAGGAATACAAAGTATAATAGACAAGTCAGATGAAAAGTAAAATTCAAGGGATAATCAGATACTATGAAATATCCAATAACGCGAACACTGACAAATAAGCACTAATATTACACAATAAGCACATAGAAAGCTAAAAAATATATCTCAGTTCTGTCTGACCAGAGTGTAGTATCATTTTACGTCTCTTATTATAAAATGGTAGTACTCATCAAGGGAGTATAGAGGATTCCCAGACAAGAGCTTATACATTTTTCATTTGAACAGTCTTAAAGTTAAATTTTGGCATCCTCTGGTAAAGCACTATACAGTGTTAATTCCTCATTTGTACGTTTTCTGCTTAATCTAGACTGATTTAAAACATAGTTATTTCTACCTCTAGTATTGTGGTAGTGCGCATCTGCTGCCACAACATATTTAGCAATATTTTGTTTAACATATGTTAGTCTTAAAACATAATCAAAGCATAGAGTGTTAATATTTTAAGTGTTTTGAAATATGGTCTACAAGAAATATCTGGTCTAACATAGATGATTAATCTAATTGCGGATTCTTGAACTCAAAAAACGTCTTCAAGATTGGTATTTGCTGCTAGAGACCATGCTAACAATCCATATATCAACGTTGAATCACACAAACCATAATATGTCGTAACAGCGGCAATTTGAATAACACTTGATCTTATTTTTTTTATTGCATACAACTTTTGACATAATTTACAACACAAAATATTTACATGTTCACTCGATAAGAGATTGTCATCCATATGGACACCCAAGAACCTAACCTGAGAGTCACCAGTCCGATTAAAGGTTCTAGTTTGAAAAAATATGCTCTTTATTTTACCCTCATTTAGCACAATTTTATTTGGTATAAACCAATTTCGAGCCATTGACAGAATGCCCCCAAGTATCTGCTCCAGATCATCCCTCTTCCAATTCTTATTCCAAATGTTGCATCATCGGCATATAACACATTTGAAATTATATCATCATTGTTTGCAAAAGCTCTTAGCAAGTCATTAATGTAAATCAGGAAGAGAAGAGGACCCAAAAGAGACTCCTGGGGCACCACTATTCCAATGTCCAAAGGAGTACCCTTATCTTTTCTAAAACATACCACCTGTGACCGTGCAGACAAATCTGATCATAACAGTTCTAAAGCTTTACCTCTAACACCATAAAACAGTAACTCGCTAAGCAGAATACATCTACCGACATAGTTAAATGCAACACTAAAATCTGTAAAAACAGCAAGAAACACTTTTCTGTCTTCCATGACAGGCATTATTAAAATTGCATCTGTTGTAGAAAGATCCTTTGTGAGGCCATACTGACTTGGTATTATAATAATATGGTTGTCAAAGAAAGATACCAACTGATTGTACATAAGGAATTATTATTATTTTTGAGAATATTGGCAAAACAGATACAGGACAAAAACTCTCAGGCAATCTCTTGTCTCCTTTTTTGTAAATCGGACATATTTTAGCAAGCTTTAATGCCTGGGGAAAACTTCCACTCTCAAAGCATGAATTTACAATATCAACTAGTGGATCACAAATATAATCCGCCACTTTTTTAACACAAAAAGCACTAACACCATAAACATCTTCAGTTTTTTATTCTTCATTTTAGTGATAACTTTTTTTACATCATACACATCTACTGGTTTAAAAATAACATAGAAGCTGCGTTACTGGAGCAGCCATTTAAATATATACTAAAATCACACACTTCTACTATATCGTAGGAATTTTGCAAATATACAATTGTCTTACAATGTTATAAGAATGTTAAAAACAATGTTCTGTTTTGCCTTACAAAGTTACAAGAATGTTGTAAATAACGTGTTTTCTTGCGCATTTTGATGCGGCCACTGGATCTTCGTGTAGAGCATATTTCTCTCGAAGAGTCTTGTAAGCTTGAGTTCCATCAAGCTGATGTCACTTCTAGATCTTCATAAAGGCACTATTTATGAACAAGGTCTTTGAGAATTTGCGGGATTTCAATTACCATAAGCTTCAAATCCTCCTCAAACATTTAACTGCAAAATACGTCCAGGACAATATATCTGTAGGGAAATAAAATGTGAATAAGTTTTCTCCGCGCACCCTGTACATAGTATTCCATAACATAAAAATACAGAGAGAGCCTAGTCGCGAAGGGTGAACTCTATAAGAATAATTGGGTCAACAGACCAGTCACCAGTCACCTAGTAACACCGGCCACCGGTACTTGTCACACATCAAATGTGACGTGCTGATTTCGGGCGGTTTTGGGCGAAACAAATTCAATTGAACCCACTTATTTTGTAAACCTTACTAAAATGTAAATGTAGTTATTCCTTAGTGATGGTAGAATAATGCCAAGCGTTTTCTAGTAACGATTAAACTTGTTAAACGGTGCTTCGTGTTTTGTTTAGTTTCCTAAAGGTAAAGGAAAAGTAGCCAGCGAATAGCGTGTGCAAACGACTGTTCGCCCCTCTGTGTAATACCTACGCAAATTGGTATTTATACAATATCCATAAACAAATTTGTTGCACACGTGTGCCCGATACAAAAATTTAATGCATCCTTCAGGTAGGTATTTGGCATAATTTTCATCGTCAACAATTTCTTCGATAATAATTCCAACACCTCTTTTCGGTAAATAAGAACTAAAAACAGCAATTTTCTTTATCAAACAATGTTGCAATAACACTTTTCCCAAAACAAACATTTGTTAAGTACGATCACAGACGCAGACGATATTTAAATATCCCATATCCACAATGCACAATGGCATTCGAGGTCGATGGCTTGAAATTATCTCAAGGGCACATAAATTCAAGTTGCATGTCCTTAACTGACTTTCAAACATTTTGAACAATAACCTCTGCAAACAGTCCCAAGAGCGTTCAAGATCATGTAAACTTGGAGCAATCACAAGGTCATATGCACAACCGTCAACAAAAACTCAAGGGCATTCAAGATCAAATTATCTCAATGTCATTCAAGGTAAAAGACACCAGTCCCAAGGGTGTTCAAGGTCATGTAAACTTGTAGCAATCCTAAGTCCATATGCGCAACCGTCAACAAACACTCAAGGGCATCCAAGATCAAATTATCTCAATGTCATTCAAGGTAAAAGACACCAGTCCCAAGGGCTTTCAAGCTCTAGTCAAGCGAAATCGACCAAAACTTACCTCGATTACTTCCAGCCAAAGATTAAAAAATGAAGATATTAACAATAGCTTCACATCACAGCTCATTTCTGACACAATGACACAAATGAAAATTATAATCAAGTCCCTGATTATCTACCGCTTAATTATTAAATAAAGAAATTAAATGATAATTCCATGTACGAAATTGTAAATAGGAGAGAATTCATCAAAGAGCACACAGGTATGTTTTATATTATAATTATAGGTTATGAAATGTTAATTCATTTATTATAATCATATTTGTCAACAATAAAAAGATTGAACTTGTAACATGCATCAAATATTTGGGACTGCAACTTGATAATATCAGAGTATACTCGGATAATATGCTTAACTTTAATGTCCATTGCGATTACGTTGCGAGGAAAATTGCCAAGAAATTATTCTTTTTTAGCCGAATATCAGCAAATTTATCCTATCAATCAAAAATAATGGTTTATAACACTATTGTTCAACCTCATTTTGACTTCTGTGCATCTGCATTGTATTTGTTTAACTTAAACCAAATTAATGGGCTGCAGAAGCTTCAGAATCGGGGTATGAGAGTTATATTAAAAGCACACCGACTAACACCTATATTACTTATGCTTAATACTTTAAATTGGGTTTCTGTTAATAAACGATTATATACTCTTACTATGGTATTTATATACAAAATTTTAAATGATTTGGCACCTCCTTATTTTAAAGAATATGTTCAATTTACAAGAGCTGTTCATGATTACCCAACAAGAAATAATAATAATGTGTTTATTTCCAGGACTAATTTTAGAAACACAATGAACCCTTTGTTTTTTTAAGGGATTTCATGAATTCAACCTTCTTCCATTAGATATTAAAGAATCGCCCCCAGTTCAGCATTTTAAAAATAGGCTTAAGACTTTCATATAACCTAGGAACTAAGATATTATTGTAGGAATACTTAACGAATTTTGTGTGTATCATTTTGTATTAAATAGGTTAGTTAAGTACTTAATTAATATTTTCTATTTCGTTTGTATATTAGGTGTACCTTATTAATAAAGACATATTTTATTTCATTTCATTTCATAAAATAATTTATGTATCATCTAATCAACAATTCAATGTTTTTAGGTCCCGTATTCCACGAAAGTAATTATTATCCAATCCACAAGATATGAATTACCCGCTAGACTATTAACTTTCACAAAACAATGAGTTCCTCAGCTGAACCAAGAGGTTGAAATAACAAATAAGGTGAGATACTATCTATTTAAGTAGTGTAGTCAATTTATGTCAATATGCCACAGGTCTACTCCTAATTTGTGAATATGCACCTCAAACAATTTTTAATTCATCTGTTCAATTTCAGGGTATACTGGAATCGATTGCATCAGGATGGGAATACAATCCAGGGCATTTACTGAAGCAATGACAGAAACATAATGCAATGAGATATAGTTTAAATGTGATATAAAGAATGGACATCAAATTAAACAAATCATGAGTTATTCATAGATCTATGTATCCATTGGAGTTAATTAAATATAAGAACACAAATAGCATTATCCTAGCTACAGAAGTGAGTAAATACAAATGCTACTACTTCTTTGCTCTTGTACAACCTTCCTCATTGTAATCATTACATCTTTATTTATTATATTTGCAAATGTTTGACATAATTCTTTAATTTTACCAATATATTAGCAAAGGTTTGATGTAATTCATGAATTTTACTGTCTACATATTGCTTCGTGGTTGCATTCGTAACACTTCTTGGATCGGATACCTTAGTTAAATGTTTCCGCTGAATATTATAGTCGCCACTGGTAGTAAGCTTGAAATCAGTGCATGGTAGCACCCGAGCTAATCCAACATTTGCTCTGGTTCGCTGACAACCAAACATATCAATTGTGGTGTTAAACAGGTGCCATTTTAAACTTATACTAAGATATTTTTTCTAGAGCTGATGTACTTATAAAAAAAAAACAACAAGCGTGATAATGAGAATTTTATTATACTATTTAAACTGGTTGAGATGAATTTGCAGCATATATTTTCCGATCATGTAGTAATATCTTGAATAACTGCACCTCACAGATAATACAATATGTGACTATCAGAATACTGAACAGTGCTTTACTAGTCAGAAAGGTTATGACTGTTTTCTTCATTAATACCTCTTATATAGTGCCCAGCCCAGAACGTATTTCTCAAAGTTATGTTACGTCATATCGAAATATGTAACTAACATTCAGCCTCAAGAGCGTTCAATGTCATGCACACTTGGAGAGTACAATCTTCAAATATCCACAATGGCATTCGAGGTCAATATGTCGCTTGAAATTATCTCAAGGGGACATAAAGTCAAGTGGCATGTCCTTAACTGACTAATTAAATAGGTATAAGAAAACAAATAGCAGTATCCTAACTAGAGAAGTGAGTAAATACTATACGGTTAAATCAGTACTTCTTTGTTCTTGTACAACCTTCCTCATTATAATCATTAAATTTTTATTTTTTATATTAGCAGATGTTTGATGTAATTCTTCAATTTTACAGTCTATATATTTCTTCGTGGTTGCATCCGTAACACTTGGATTGGATACCTTAGTTAAGCGTTTCTTCCGAATATTGTAGTCGCCACCTTTTTGAAATCATTCATCATTCAGTACACGAGCTTGCTCTGGTTCGCTGACGACCAAATATATCAATTGTTAAACAGGTGCCATTTTAAACATACTAAGATACTTTTTCTAGAGCTGATGTAATTATATTATAAAAAAAAACCAACAAGTGTGATAATGCGAATTTTATTATACTATTTAAACTGGTTGAGATGAATTTGCCGATCATGTAGTAATAATACCTTTAATACATGCACCTCACGGATAATACAATATGCAATATATTACAAAATTACAAGAATGTTGCAAATATTAATATACAATTGTCTCACAATGTTATAACAATGTTTAATTTAATATTTCTCAACAAGGTCCTTGGGAATTTGTGGGATTTCAATTACCAATAGCTTCAAATCCTCCTCAAGCATTTGACTGCAAAATGTGTGCAGGTCAATGTCACCACAAACTTCTCACACACGTGCGCACCAATACAAACATTTAATGCATCCTTCAGGTACTTGGCATATTTTTCATCGTCCCCATCGTCAACACACTCTCAAATATGCGATAATATATTCACGCATATTTCTTAGCAGTACTGCTAAGCTTCTAATGTATGAAACGTGATTCTGATTATTTACAAAAGTGAAAAAGAAAACATCGTGTCAGCATTCTGATAATTCATTATAATTAAATGTAATCAAAATTTTAAAACTATTACAGTTCCAAGATAATTTAGTTATTCCAGATTATCAAAACCTTACAAGAAAACGTATTTTGGCACCGGAGTATGTGGGTTCACTTTGTTCTAAATAGGTTCATTTATGTTTTTCGTTAGAGTTATTGATAATTTCAGCACCCCTTTTCGGTAAATAAGAACTAAAAACACAGCCATTTTCTTTATCAAATAATGTTGTAATAACACTTTTCTCAAAACGACCATTTGTTAATTGTAGTTTCTTTATAATATATCGCTTTCCAATATCTAGAGAGGAAAAAGGTATACGTTCTATTTGTTCCACTGGTTTGTTAAAACTCTCATTAATTTTGATAATTGCTTCTTGTGAGAGAGACATTATTGTTTGAAATAAGTAGTAGTACCTTTAATAAATACACCTTCAGAATACTGGACACAGTGCTTAACTAATCAGAAAGTTATGACTGTTTTCAACATTATGACATCTTATATAGCACCCAGAACATATTTCTCAAGGTTATGTTACGTCATACCGAAATATGTTACCAATATTCAGTCTCAAGAGCGTTCAAGGTCGTGGGGTCCTATCTTAAAATATCCGCAAGGACACTCAAGTTCGATGTCGCTTGAAATTATCTCAAGGGCATACAAAGTTAAAAGAGCGTTCTAGGTCATACACACTTGGAGCAATCCCAAGATCATACGCGCGACCTTCAACAAAACACTCAAAGACATTCAGGGTCAAATGCCAAGGACATTCAAGGTCAAATTAGCTCAGTCATTCACGGTTGAATACAACACAAAACAGTACCAAGGACGTTCAAAGTCGTACACGCTTGAAGCAATCCCAAGGTCATATGCGCGACCTTCAGCAAAAAACTCAAGGGCATTCAGGGTCAAATATCAAGGGCATTCAAGGTCAAATTATCTCAATGTCACTCAAGGTCGAATACACCCGAGGCCAAGTGGGCGGGGTCTATCCCAATATCACCGGAGGGGGCAAAAAAGTGGAGGGGGGGGAGAATTGAGTCCGTCTATAGCTCTCTACTGCCATAAAATACCTTGGCATATTCATAGGGGAGAACATGGGATATGGCGAACACGCCACTACATAGCAAAGAAAGCCGGCGAGAAAATGAATGCTATAATGCGCTTAATGCCAAACATAGGGGGCCCGAGTTATTATAAAAGGAAGATGTTATATGGCGTAGTGCAGTCCATATTATTGTACGGAGCACCAATTTGGCACGAGGTTACCAGAGTAGAGAAATACAAGAACATGCTAGAAAATGTCCAATGGAAAGCGCTACTAAGAGTTACGAGTGGATACAGAACGGTCTCAAGTGCCGCGATACAGGTCATCGCTGGCGTTCCCCCCTTGGACCTGTTGATAGAAGAGAGAAGTTTTGTCGAAGCAGCGCCAAACCGACAGGAGGCTCGCAAAGAAGCCAGGCGAAGAACACTGGACGAGTGGCAGACAAGATGGGCTGACCTGACGGGCAAGGCACAGTGGACCAAGAAAATGATTCCCAATATCAAAGCATGGGCTAATTGTGCGTACCGCAGAACAGACTACTTCCTGACGCAGGCCCTCACGGGTCATGGTTCTTTCAGGCATTTTACTTACAGACTTGGGAAAACACCAGAGAAATGCAACCACTGTGATGAGGTAGACACGGCCAATCACACACTGTTTATATGCCAACGATGGCACAGAATAAGAACAGAGACAGAAATAGCCACAGGTTACAAAATCACAGCAGACAACGCTATTGAAATGATGATAAGAAGCTCTCAAAACTGGAATGCTATACACAAGATGATGCACGATATAATGGCAGAAAAAGAAAAAGAGGAAAGACTGATATAATAAAAGACGCCATGTGAACAGCAGGAGTCGCCCGACGTAATGCCCAAGAGGGCGGTTCCGGAGGACCCCAGGCAAGGTAGGGGAAGGGTTTAGTGGGTCGGCCAGACCGTAGTACCACACACTCTGCGGCGACTGAACACCAATGCTGCAGAAGGTACATAGACAAGTATTCCTAATCCCTACCAAAAAAAAAACTTTGGGTTAGTTTGGGTTGGTTTGGGTTAGTTTGGGTTAGTTTGGGTTAGTTTCCTGTCTCCGAATGCGGAGTGGCTTGAGCAAGCCGCCAGGCGCGTCACCAGGTTGCGGATGGGTGAACGGCCAGGGGCCGCAAGGTTCCTGGTTAGTAGTGGCCATAATGTGAAGGCCGCGGCTTAAAAACCGCGCGTCCGGAACTAAAGTCACTGCCGTGGACAGGCTCCTCCACGGGCTCACACCTTGTGAGACGGACTTGGCAAGTCCGGGGTCGGACCCCGTAGCTGTCTCTGTGCTGTTTCAACTTGTCTGGGCACAGAGTCCACCTTTTCTTTCACCACTCTCTTTCCTATCTAGACCTCTCTTGGTCGACTCTTGCTTCTTCCGGCCCCGACGCTATTAGGCAACGAGGGCTAGGGGGTCTCTATCTTTTCACTCCTTAAAAACTAACTTAACCTATATGAAATGTCGAATGAAAAAGAAAATTTACCCCAGGTGGATAGGACCAAGGGTCCGGAATCCCACCCTGACGTCCAGTCAGGCTGCCCCTCGGATTCTGGGGGGGGCAACACTTCGACTTTGATTATGGAAGGAATGGATATTGGAAACCCTTTTAAACGAAGAGAGAGCATTAATCGAACGCCATTGATGCAAAGGAAAAAAGGCGAATCAACGGATAGAGGTAACGCACAAGGGCTCTTGATGCGTACGAGTTCCTTGGGTGAAGGGGAAAAAAGGAGGAAGCTGCATGATACGTCCTTGGAGGAAGCTTATGGAATTGATATAAATAAAAGAGTGGAATGCCCGGAAGCCCGGAAACTGAAAGAGGCTTTAATCTCGGTTACTAAACTGGGGCGGGATCTGGATCTTCGGATAGAACAAAAGACCAAAAGGGAGATCAAAGAGATTAATATAAAGATGAAAAAAGTTTTAGAAGTATTGAACAGTAATGCGGTGAAACGATGGTTGGAATCACAAAGCTATGAGAAGATCTGAAAAATAACCGTGGAGGCAGACACACAGACGGAACAAATGGGAACAGTTAACTGTAGTACACAAACAGCCATAGATACAGCAGAGAATAATACCTTACAAACGATCACAAGAATAGAAGACTTTAAAGCATGGGAGAAAATAGAACAGAAGAAGTGGGTGGAAAAGGTGTACACAGAGATCAAGGTAGGAGACCCTTTACAAACTAAGGATTCAGCTACGAAGGTAGTGCTTATTGAACCGGATGACAGGGACATGGAGAAAAGCATCCAGAAGTTGTACTGCAATCGATTCCCTGAGTTATTGCAGACTCAATCGGACTTTGAGGTCATAGAAAGGGAAACCAGGATGAAGTACCAACACCCTGACTCGGCGGTACAGCAAAAGGTAATAAAGATCAAGATGGAAACCACCGACATCGACCTGTGGGAGAAACTACAAAGACTAAAAGAGGAAACCATAGGAGACGAGTGGATTGTAATGCATCATATAAACAGGATCAGCCTAGGGAAATTACGGAAAATGACCGAAGCGATTTTTCACGGAACTGAAACTCGGGTGGTCATATACACAACGAGGCGTCGACAACAAAGCAAAGAAATAGCGGATAGAACAGAAAGAAAGACCTATGCAATAGTGGTTGAAAATAAGAGCAAGGAATATAAGGAGCTAGCGGGCGATATAAAGAAGTCGGTAATACATAAAGAAGCAGGCAAATCAATAAGAAGTATGAGAATGACCAGAGAAGGGAAACTATTGATAATAACAGAAAAAGATGACCTAGCTATCAAGGAATTAAGGCATGCTATCAAACAGAGCTCCAATACCGAAACAAACATCAGGATCAGAGGACCTAGAGGCGTGGAAAAGAAAGCCATACACATTAGAGGCATGATACAAAGAAAACAAGATATGATATTGCGCACGTTGGGGCGGAGCCAAGATTCAGCGCGCACGTCATACGGTTAGATATTTCGCGGGCACATAACCTAAACGCCATTTGTTTTGTATTGTGTTGTGAGTTTATGCTCGGGTTTTTTTGGATTTTTAATCAAATTATCTTTCAAAATGCGTTGTGCAGTAGTTGGGTGCCACACAGATTATCAGTCTAAAAACTTTACCATCGATTTAATGGTTTTTCGGTTTCCCAACGACGAAAATATTTAGCAAGAAATGGATGAATGCTTGCAAACGGGAAGACAAGGTTAATGTTAAAAATGCCCGTCTCTCGAATCTGGTCAATCGATTGTACTTTCAACAGTTTATATAGGTCATTTGTATGCATAAGGTAGTCAAGATTAAAAAGGATCTTGAGTACTCTATTTTGTAGAACTTCAATTTTTTTAAAGCTAGTGTTACTGCAGGTACCGCAGACTGGAATAAGGTATCGTAAGATTGAAAGAATGTAAGCATTATATATTTAGCCGAGTTAGTTAAAAAGTGCACTTGTAAAATGCTCCAATAAAGGGGATAATTTTGTTTCTTATATGCTCAATGTGGGCATTCCAGTTAAGATTTTCATCCAGTACAAGTCCTAAGTATTTTGTACGGCTTATATTTTCTACTTTTATTCCATTTAAGGATATGTTAACTGGCTTTATTAGTTTGTTTTTTTTGTTTAAATACTATGTATTATGTTTTAGCCAATTTAATATTAAGGTTATATTGTAGTAACCATTGGCTATATTTAGCTAGGTGACTATTTACTCGATTAACCAGATTGTCAGAATTGTGGTCCGAATACAATAGAACAGTGTCGTCAGCAAATGTATAGTATTCGGCATCCAACCCAGATACTCGCAAACAAAGAACATAATGAGTACAGTTAAAGGTCCTAAAACCGATCCCTGGAGTACACCACAGATATAAGTTAAAATTACACTTTCCTGTTGGTTTACCTATACATATTGCTTTCTGTTTAATAAGTAAGACCCAATCAAGGAGAGCACAAATCCTCTAAACCCCATTCCTTCCAAATTATTTAATAAAATTGTATAATTTACCATATCAAATGCCTTTTGCAAGTCAACAAAAATTGCTATTATGGTTTTCTTGTTATCTAAGTTGGTTGAAATATGGATGAGAAGATCTGCGGCTGCACTTAGAGTGCTGCTATTTTTAAGAAGTCCATATTGATATAAATCATGAGATAAATCTTTCGATGAAAGATATCATTCGTTTTTATAATACTGTTTCCATGATTTTAGAAAATACACTGATTATGGAGATGGGTCTATAGTTATTTTGTTGTGTTTTCGATCCTGACTTGTATATGTAATAAATAAATAAATAAAATTATTATTAAACATATAAGTATTTTTAATGTACCCTTTTTTAATACAGCGATAATAAACTTTATATGTGCTTTATTTATCCCCAATGTAAAAGATACAAAATTAGATAACCTTATTTTACTTCATACACAAAACTATATTATCACCACAATACCAAAAACACTATTAGCAAAACGCATCTCGAGTTCAAAAAATTTGTATTGGGTATCGTGGTAATCTTACTAATTTTGTGTAAGTATTATTGTGTTCTAAACCCTAACATTATTAATATTATTTCATAATAAAGTGTTATTATTAAATTATAACAATTTATATACCACTATATAAGCTATTAATTTCTCATGAAATGTATTTATTCTTTCTTAAATCACTCTCAATGCATAACTTAATTTTGTCATCAGAGGCTGTACAAATATTATTTCGTATATAAAAACATGTATATCACATCTTACCATATCCCATTCGTTAATACAATTTCATATTAAAAGGTTTTATCTAACGTAATAGCTAAAAAACGGAAAATAAGCCATATATTCCTATACACTCCATTAGGTTACACTCAAATCTACGAACCGTCTGACGTCATGCGCCGACTGGACGAATTTGGAACGGCGATTTAGCATATCTTGTATTCTTTGTATCATGCATTAGAGGCATGGAAATCACGACTACAAGAGAGGAAATTAAAGAAGCAATCGAATCCTTCACCGGAGAACTAAATACCGAAGAACTTAGAATAGGAGAATGCAGACCAAACAGGGATAACACACTGGCCGTGACTATACAAATAAGAAGAGACAAGGCAGACATACTCATAAAGGAAAGATCGATTAGGATTGGAATTGTGACCTGCTCAGTGGAGGAGAGGTACGACATCCACAGGTGTTATCTGTGTTCGTCGTACGACCATAAACAGGAGGAATGTAATGGACCCGACAGAAGAGCTCGATGCTACAAGTGCAGAAGGGAAGGACACACTATGAGAGAGTGCACAAACACAGAGGAATGCCCTGTTTGCCAGGAAACGGGACATAGAGCGGGCTCGGGTAAATGCATCGTTTTCCGCAGAGCCATATCTACAGTGCGAAGAAATGCAAATAGGGAACAAAGGGAAAGCCAATTACAGGAAGAGCAAGTTTCAGAGCAAAGCAGACATCAAATAAATGAAACTCCTGCAGATCAATGCTAACAGATCCGCAGGCGCTCTTGACGTGGCCTTCCTTACAGCAATGGAGGAACAAGTTGACGTGATAGTGATCAGCGAACCAAACACAGGAGTAATTCGTAAAGGGCAATTTTTAGTTGATACGAGAGAAGATGCAGCAAGATACTTTGGAAATAAAAACCTTAAAGTAAACAGAATCGTAAGTGAACCAGGAATTATCGGAGTGGAATTTCAAGACTACGATATGTATGGCTGCTATATTTCGCCCAACATAACAACACAAGAATTCGAGTCATATATTGATAATCTCACTAACATAGTTGTACATGGTAGAGAGGTTTTAATCATGGGAGATTTTAATGCAAAGGCACAGGAGTGGGGCTCCCCAATAGCTGACAGGAGAGGCCAGATTCTGGTAGAGGCGATGGCAGGGATGGACCTAATAGCGCTTAATAACGACGTTGAACCAACTTTTGTGCGGGGTAATTCACGATCCTTTATTGACATAACTTTTGCCACACAAGGCCTAGCGAGGAAAATGGAAAACTGGAAGGTTCTTACGAACAATGAACCACTCTCGCCACACAGAGTCATTTTGTTTAACATGAAAGAAGAAAACAAGCCAAAAACTTCCTTTAAGGGAAAAGTAAGTTTCAATGCCCAGAGATTTACGGATGCTCTGAGGAGAGAAATAGAACAGGGTAGAGGGGCACCACGCGATACAGGTGAATTAACAAGGCTGACAAAAATCTTGGTAGAGAAATCAAAAAGAAGCAGATTACCGGGACGAAACAGAGATAGTATGCCGTACTGGTGGGGAGAGGAGATAAATGGGGCCAGGTCAGAGTGCATAGCGGCAAGGAGGACTTACTCGAGATCAATAGCGGGTGATATGGAGGACACAGAGGAACTCAGGAAAATCTACAAGGAAAAGCGAAGACAGCTGAAAAGAATCATAAAAGTAGGTATAGTATCTGCGTTCACCATCCTCCGCCGCGGAGGGATGCGCAGTAGCAAAAATCGACCACGTGGGCTACATCATATTTAAGGCGTGGTATCGGACATTTGACGTTTGACAAATGACGGTTGAAAAATGATAGTTGACGACTTGCACAGTGACAAACATGGCCGACCTGGGCTACGTCAGACTCGGCCATCATCGGACGCTCCGATTCGAATTCTTGTCTATGTAACGATTATTTAACAATCATAAACGTTTTTAGTATCGTATAATACCTAGCCTAGTAACGTACTGTGAAAAATGTCTGAGCAGAAAATAGTTTCTATCGATATACAAGGTTTCCCATGCTCAGGAGGATTTATTCCTAAAGAGCTTGCTATCTATGATGGAGAACGAATTTGTAATTTACTATTCAAGCCACCTTATTGCAAGCAGCTATTGAGAGAAGAAGATCTTAAAGTAGTTACATATTTAGAAAATAACCACCATGGTTTACTTTGGGAGTCTGGCTTCATTGACTTAAACGATCTACAAAAAGTTTTACTGGATATGCTAAAAATGTATGACAATCCAAAAATAATGATCAAAGGCGACGTAAATATGGGTGTTATAAAGCAATTTATTGATGTGAAACAAATATTCAGCGTCCCTATGAAGAGTGAACCAAAGTTGTCTAGATTTAAAAAAACGCCAGAATGTTGTTTTCACAAAGATAGTGGCATTTGGCATTGTGCCTTAAACAATGTTAAACTATTATATAATTTTAGATTCTGTGTTTTAAATGACATGTGATTAACATTAATGATAATAAATCAAACAACAGAAAAAAATGTTTTTTTATTTCCTTTCGTATCGTAAAAAGCTAGTCTATACTAAGAAATAAAACACAAAATACATGGTTATATGCATTTATTAAGCATCCATACTGCAGAGTTTATTTACATCCTCAACAATTTTATGTGGATTAATATGAATATATTCTAACATATAATAAGATAAGTCGGTAATATTTAAATTACAATACTGTTTGATTATATCTAAACAATTATCTTCAGTCATACTAGACACTTTTACATATTTTAATACATCATAAAAAGTCCTTAAATCTAATTCCTTAAGTAATCTTAACTTAAAACATACTAATTCATAAATATTTAAAATATCTTTCAAGTCATCTAAACAAAGACATAAAGTAGTCATAGTTTCTGAACTTTGCATTCTAATCACTACTTCACCTAATAACTTAAAAGCATCCAAAATAAAAGTCCCAGCACCATGACAATCATCTTTGAATTTATAATCTTTATCAGCAGCAGCCTCCTCAACGATTAAGTTACAGCAAGCAACAAAGAATGACCAGTCAGGATCGGTGATAGATATAGATATTTCTTCTTCTGGGAGATTCAATACTTTACTCGTTATCCTGACACTGGGAAGCAAACCTCGTGCAATACTAAGCCCTACAACAATTTTAAAGTTCTTGGTAGAATAACAGGCTTCAGCCAAATATTTGGTTTCTTTCTTGATTTCTGAATTAGTTCTAGCCACCATACGATTAAACTGCCACTCCCAACATGGTGACGAACAGGATGAGTTTGTACCAAAACACTCTTCCTCCATTAAATTCTCGATATCTGAAGATGGTATGGAACTGTAGCTTGACATGACTTCTAAACAGATGTTTGTGCTTAACTAAAAATTATCTCTTAATAGCGGGCTTATATAGGGAAATTTCCCACCATATTTATTATAATGGTTGAACCGTGTTTATATTTAATTCCAGAAACAAGAGCTTGGCTAACGACCAGCCGCTATCTCTTTCCTTAAACTCACTCGCTTTACAGGATAAAATTTGTTGAAACTCTGTAAATACTTCCTCTAGATCTGTATTTTTGGAAATAAATACATAGCGTGAGTTAAAGGATTTTATATCTGATGTTTTTTGAGAAGCTAATAGATATAATCCAAATAATTCCATATTTACTTTAAGATTTAAATGGTCTGAAAGGCCCTTTTCTATTAAACGAATAATTTTAGGTTTAAGTTCCTCCAAATATAACATCACATCCATAGGATGTAACTTGGTAGAAAGTCTATAACTAATCATCCTATTTTTGAATGCAGTTTTAACAATTTCAACGCCTGGTTCTAGCTCAACACAACATCTGTCTTTATGTTTATTACTAAGTCTATGCGAATGAGATGAAACATTTTCCTTGCACTCCTTACAGAAGAAAGACATTTTTTAAGACTGAGGGGAAAACGCTAGAATATTAATATTTATATATAATTTATTATACAACGTCTTTGGAACCGTCAATCCAACTATTATAAGATTTATCGAAACCAAGCCACTTCACAAACATTTTATTACCCTTCTTTTTCAAAATCTGTTCTATTAAGAAAACATTAGGCTGTTTAGTTTTTTGTAGTTCTTCTTCATAAAAACAACCACTTATAGGCTGCCCTCGAAAATCTTCTAATATATAAGTTGTTGGACTTGTGATTTTTACTTGAGATATTTTAAACAACTCGGTAGTCCAATTTGGAGTATATCCTTTTTGAAAAATATGTTTATATTTACTTATTCGAACAACATCACCCACTTTGAATTTTTGCTTTCCAACAACTTTAATATGGCCAAAAATAGAATCTAATAGCTTTTTCTCCTTCGATTTATTAACATCTTTCGGCCGCATCTGAATCGTTCTATGCCTTGAGTTGTAAGTATCTGTAACTTGTTCCAACAAGTTTATCCACTTGTGGTTACCATTTAATGTGAATAGTCTAAACAGTTTCTCCTTTATAGTTCGAAGTACACGTTCTGCAATAGATGCTTTTAAAACACTAAATGTACTATAGTGGCGAATTCCATATTTTTTCATAAGATTTTGAAATGAAGCATTATAGTATTCTTTGCCGTTATCAGACACAAGTTTTTTTGGGATTCTCTTCGATGTTTTCAATATATGAGCCATCGCCTTTGAAACATCTTGAGCAGATTTAGATTTTATGGCTCGAGTCCAGAGATATTTCGAAAAACAATCAATTACGACTAGTATATACTTATACCCATTATTTTCACGAGAATACTGATCGAGTTGAGCCAGATCTGTGGCAAAGGTATCATCCAAACCATATTGAATAAACCTTCTTCTGATAATTTTTTTTCGAGCAGGACGATGAAGTTCTTTTACTACTTGCTCTCTAGCGTTCGGGGCTGTAGACATTCTTGAACTGAATGTAAATGTCTACATCGATGTTTTTATACTGAATTCTACTTTATATTTACTGGTGTATTATGATATCCTTTAAGATTATCCAAATCAACAGTAATGGGTTTTAGTGCATCAGCTATAACAGTAGCTGCTATATCTTTCACCATGGTTTTTTCCAAATGTGTATAATCCAATTTTGCTTTTAAAATTTGAGTATTTTCTTTTTTGAGTTTATCCAATTCAGTAGAAATAGGTTCCAATGCATTAGTTACTAGGATATTAAGGAAATCCTTTACTCGAACTTCTAGTTGATCAAAGTCATGCTTCAACACCTGAATAATATCTTTCTTGGTAGCTTCAAATGTTTTCTCTATAACCAAAATTCCCTCGCTAATATTCTTTATGCTGATTTCTACTTTGTCTATCCGATCTTTGAATTTTTCAACATCGCTTTCAAATTTATCGTCAATATTATTAATTCTCCCACTAAGAGTATGAATAGTCTCGTTTAAGCTTCTAATAATATCACGAAGCTGGCTGGCAGTAGAATCAACAGAATTTTTAGTTGACGCATCATTTCCATCTGTAGGTGCTTTAATATTACATAACCTACGATTTTCAATATTATAATCGCCGTCACTAGTGAATGATAAAATAGATTGAGAACGAACAACTTGTGTTTGTTTACGAGTAGAAGACAAAGAATGGCCAAACTTGTTCATGGTTAAAACTATAATGAGGAATTATACATGTAACATCTTATTTAATACGTTCCAACACATCCAACTCTACGAGTTCTTCTAAAATACTCATGATCTCGTTCAAATGATTTCCGTTTCCTGCTTGGCGTGACGCATCGAGCTTTGCAAGGCGATCGACTAACTCATTCATATCGTCATAGTAAACATACTGTTTTGGTTTCTCATTATATTTCATTAAAGCAGCACCACTAGATTTAGTATTTGATAGAGTATTTGATCTAGTTCTGGCCTTGGACGGAATTTTGCTTCCTGAAGGAGATTTATTACTGAATGAACCACTTCTAGTTTTAGCAGCTTCCGATGCTGCAGAAGTCGGTAGTTTAATCAATGGCCTTACAATGTTTTGATATTTTGCTGAATTAGTTCCTTTTATTTGTCCGCTTGGACTATAATTCCTCCTATGAACATTTGTTCGATTTAAAATATCTTTAAATTGTAGAGCATCTGTTTTTGTATTATATTTGGGATTTTTTAAAAATAATAATTCGTATAATCCACGTGTCCCCGGATATTCAACAGCACCAACCTTAATATCACCATTAGGCATGAAATCTACTTTTTGTGAACCCATCGACCAACCATCTGATGTTTGATCGTGTTGTAGACCATATGCATGATCGATCTGATCAGAATCTTTGAAATATTTATCAACAAACTCTCTGGATATTGCTCTAAAAATTCTTTATATGCATCGCTTCTTTCAATGATAGATTTTTGAATATCATCTTTTAGCTCATGAATAGGTTTATTAAAAACGTCATCCTCATCCTCCTCCTCGTCTTTTATATAATCCTTTGATGTACCGGATACTAATTCGAGTGGTAGATATTTCGGAGTACTGGTTCTAGTTTATTCGAGCTGATGAGGTTTTGGAAATTCATATGTTTCCTTTATCTGGGTTTTTGGTATTTTAGGCACTTCATGCCTCTTCAGTTTTTTCTCGGCATTCTCCACAAGCTTATTCAGAGGTTCTTTTATAGGATTCAAAATCTTGTTGAGAGCCTCATCTTCTTCAGAACGCTCCAACTTTAATGATAAATACTTTTTTCTAATAGATCTGGCAGTATCATTAATCCTTTTCTTAACATCTTTATCGAATTTGCTTAGGACAGGTGGCATGATTGGATAGCCAGACAGGACAGGTCAACCAGGACAGGTCAGATAGGGTATACAGGATAGGTCAGACAGGGTAGATAGGTCTGTTTCAGCTGTAAAAGCTATCGAAAAACCTGTATATCGACCTGTATAGGCTGTTATAGCACAGAACTAAGTATTACACACACCAGAGATGTGTTCTCAATCAGATCACGACTTATACTGAGAATTTTCATTAACTTAAGGTATTATATAGGTATCGAACTTGTTTCTATATCTACCTTTACGAATATCATCATCTTTAACTATTACTAGAAATCCATATTTATCCTTCCAAGTCTCTGAACAAATATTTTTAAGAACATCCATCGACATATCGGTGTTCACGTGATCGTCATACACATGTTTGAGATTCATATCATCTTGTTTAAATAATACCAACATGTTTGCATTATCTCGAACTAACTGCTTAGGTATTTTCGAATATGTTTGGCATAAATAGAATGAATCAATCGCATTATGTCTTCCCATACAAAAATAATTTCTTATTTTATCCTGCTTCTCACAAGCCACATCATCGAATATGAATACTGATTCAGGTGTGCTATTTTCGGGGTCTATTACAGTATCATTATCACTATACCCATAAAACTTAACACCATGTACTTGCTTCAAAACTTGTTCGAGGAATTTATACTTATCTTGATATAAGGACTTTGAATATACATATACGTTTTGAAATCTTAACCCATTTACATCAGTTAAGAGACTTAGCATAACATTCGTTTTTCCGCAATTACTTGGACCACAAATGATCGCACGTATCGTATCTGGTAAGAGTTCACTATGTCGTTTTCGATTGTTGATCTTCTTTACATCAAAATTGGCTATACTAATATTAAGTTTCTGTTTTTCTTTTCGCATTTTATATAAACAGTGTACACCCTGTCGTGTCGTTAGTAGTAATGAATGTGTTGAGGGGTGAAGGTCTCTTAAATAGGACAATCAACAAACTTCCTTTTGAGCTACATCTGCCAGGATATTCGTATTGTGGCCCAGGCACGAAACTTGAAAAGAGATTAGCACGAGGTGATCTTCCTATAAATAAGTTGGATAGTTATTGCAAAGACCACGACATTGAATATTCTAGAAGCGAGGATCTAAATAAACGTCATCAAGCAGATAAGGTCTTGGAGAACAGAGCTTGGGAACGAGTTAAAGCCAAGGATTCAACTTTCGGCGAGAAGAGCGCAGCTTGGTTCGTTACTTCTGCAATGAAAGCTAAACGCAGGATGGGTATGGGGTGTAAAAAAACGTTCAAATCCTGTGTTTTAAGTAAAGTGAAGAAACATGTAAAACATTATGGAAACGGCTCACCTAAAGATAATATAAAATTAGCACTTAAAGCTGCACGAATGTCTATTAAACAAGCTGGAGGACGAGGAACAGTCAAATTACCAAGAGTTATTCAAGTATCTAAAATCGGTGGAATTCTCCCACTCGTACCAATTTTCGCAGCATTGAGTGCTTTGGGTGCCTTGACTGGTGGTGCTGCAGGCGTTGCGAAAGCTGTAAATGATGCCAAATCAGCCACAGATAAACTAAAGGAATCTCAAAGACATAACCAAACGATGGAAGCCATTGCTTTAGGCAAGAAAGGTAATGGTTTATATCTTGCAAAACACAAGACAGGCTATGGTTTGTTTCTCAAGAAGATGTCAAAAAACTCCCAGTAAAGCTACCTAGGCGCCCGTTGACTAATATAGACATCGAGCGATATGCGAAATTATTGAACTTGGTTAATTTCCGAGGAGTATTTATGCGAGATACTTTACCAAAAATCCCAAAGAAGAACGAATGTGGTGTAATTAATCTTGATTCAGACAAAGGATCCGTAACACACTGGGTAGCTTACAAGAAGATTAATAATAAAGTAGTTTACTTTGATAGTTTTGGAGATTTAAATCCTCCTAAAGAAGTTGTTAATTATTTAAAAAAATTTAAAATATTCTTTAACCATGATCAGTATCAAACATATAACACATATAATTGTGGCAACCTTGTATTATCATTCCTTTTCAATAAATCAGTATAAAACTCATGTTTGTTTGATATTCATCTAGTCATGTCGCAGACGTTTACGCTGAAAGGTCGATCTAGCTGTTTGAGCGTTGATATTAATCCTTCAATCGAGTTAGATAACAGATATACATATTCTGTGGCGCTGATATCACTCAGTACTTGGAACTCGATTCCAAACATCGAACCAGGACGAAACAAGTTGTACTATTCCATTAGCGGAAGGAAAAAAGTATTGGAGATTCCAACAGGATTTTACGAGGTTTCAGATATTGAATCTTGGCTACTGTCGGCTTTGGCTAAAGATCAAAAGGGAAAAACTCTCATCTCTTTAAATCCAAATAATAATACATTAAAGTGCGAGCTGAAGTGTGTTTACGACGTGGATTTCCAGCCTGAAGATAGTATCGGGAGATTATTAGGATTTTCTAAGAAGGTGCTGAACGCTAATATACGTCACGAATCAGATCTCCCAGTAGAAATAGTACAAGTAGTTACCATAAGAATAGAGTGTAATATTATATCTGGTTCTTATTATACCAGCAACCCGTCGCATACATTGTACGAGTTTACGCCGTCTGTAGATCCTGGGTACAGTATAATTATTGAGCCTTGAAACCTGATTTACTTACCTGTAAACAGGTCCAGTATCGATAATATTACTATAAACATATTAGATCAAGAGGCAAGACCTGTTAATTTCAGAGGTGAAGAAATCGTTGTTAGATTAGAACTTAAAAAATATGGGTCTAGTTTTTACCCAAAAAGGAAACTATTTAAATACCAACACTCCTACCATATCCTCAGTCAGTAGACAAACGTCAGAGCAGTCACTCACCTGGAAAAGTTTAGCGCAGCTACATCCAATCGCAAACAATTATGGATATCGTATCAGAAAAACTACAAATATTTCACCCCGTCAGCGTAGATGAGTCTATATCTCGAGAAGAATGGCATACATATCATCCGTTCACGAAATCATTTAACAACAGCGATGAGATAGAAATAGTTATCAACCAACAAGATATTTTTATGGATATTAGTCAAGCTGAGATTTATATAGAAGCAAATATTACTGAAGAAACTACAACAGGAAAGACCGGTTCCTGCTCTCTCACAAATAATGCAGGTGCTTTCTTATTCGAATCCATAACCTATGAATTAAATGGTAAAGAAATTGAAAAAGTATGTGATCTTGGTATTACTAGTACTGTTAATAGTATATTATTTTATATGGAGGAAAAGTGATACTTTTCATGGCGCGCTTGTGTTTAACAGCCGAACGGAGTGAGGCTGGTAATAGAGAGCAAGCCATGAAAAGTAACTTTTCCTCCAAATAAAATATGCTGTTTTTTCTTCAGATGTCGACAAATTAATGCAAAAACATCTCTTTTTAATAGTAATAATAATTATTATTAAAGATGTGGGTTCGCAAGGCAGCTTAGACCGGTGTCGATGAATAGGCACAGGTTGTTGCTATAGTAATGTAACATAAAGCTGTCAGTGGACACTGTCAACAATAATTATTTTTTAAAATTGCGTTTTAATTCCGTATTGATAAGCAGTTATTGAGTAAGTTCGATTAAATAATAACCAATTTGTTCCTAAATTAGTGATTTTTAGAAATGCAGTGGACAAATTGAGTCATAAATACAAATTTTAGTTTAATAAGTATCTATGTTGCTATGACAACACTTTTACCTCCGCCGGCGGAAAAGTGAAAAGTAAAGCTCCGGCGGAGGAAAAACGAAACTTCACGGCCGCCTACACAGTCGAGTAATGACGGATTTACTGACGTTTGAAGAAAAAAGCCTTTTATGTCTTAACGAGCATGAGAGTAAAGCGTTGGATATTTCAGGATGGTGTTGGCCAGGTGGAGTGATAAAATCCTCTGTTCCAGCATCTGGAGAATTTAACTTACTCATACCGTTAAGCTTTTTCTTGGGTATATTTTCTGATTATACAAATGCTATTATGGGCAAACAGAAAATTAAACTAGTTCGAGCTAGAAATGATGATAACTGTTATGTCAACGCTACTGGAGATAAGAAAGCTACCATATCAATTTCAAATATCGAACTAAGAGTTAAGCACATATACCCCAACGATTGATTAAAGCTAAAACTGTTTGAAGAAATCGCTAAAAATAAACCAATATTTATGGGGTTCAGAGGATGGGAAATCCATGAGCTACCTGCGCTAAGAAATACAAAGAGAGATATTTGGACTGTTAAATCCATGTCTGAGAGAGCTCGACATGTTATTGTATTTTTCCAGAAAAATCGTAAAGACAACCCTAAATCCGATATTACGTATTTCGATAATTTAAATATTACCGATGTTAGGTTATATTTAAATTCCGAGGTTTATCCATATGAGTCACTCAATCTGAATTTTGGAAATAAACAGTTTGCAGAACTGTATAGAATGTATACCGAATTTCAAAAATCTTGTTTGGGAAAAACTCTTAGCGAACCATTATTGGATTTTACTGCTTTTGTAAATAGAACTCTGTTTGTAATTGACTGCTCAAAACAAAACGAGGCTCTTAAAACTAGTACTATCGATGTAAAGCTAGAGTTTCAGAGTTCGGAGAATTTCTCTGATGATACTCGAGCGTATTGCATCATTGTACATGACAGAGTTTTGGAATATTTACCTTTATCAGGTAATGTTCGAAACCTGATTTAATCAGTTTACAACAAACCTTGATAAAATGAAGTTCTTAGTCATAGACGCTCAAGGTTATTCTATCCCCGATTTTCATGTTAAAGAACTTTCTATATATGATGGCAAGCAAATAAAAACATGGATTTTTAAACCAAAAATATTATTTCGAGATTTGAGTGAGTCACGAAGGAAAACTACGCAATACGTATTTTTAAATATTCACGGTATACATTATAAAACAGGAAATACTGAATATAATCAACTTAATCAGATTCTTTATCGAGAGCTTCAAGACGTGGATACTATTTATGTTAAAGGATATGTAAAGAAAGATTTTTTAATGAAAGCCTATTCTGAGATGTGTTTAGAAACACCTAACATTGTTAATTTGGAATTTTCAAAGGGTGAAATACCTAAATTAGAACGTAGTGATTCAGCATGTATACATCATAAACTTAAAATTTGTTCTTGTAGTGTTAAGAATGTTGTTGTATTATATGATTATATTGCCAGCCTTTTACCTCAATAAATACTTTTAATCAAACTGTGTGTTTTATTTACGAAAAAAATAAATAAATACAACCGATCTCAACATTTAGGCTCAGTATATCTTTAGATTATGTCGAGTACACTACTTACGAGAATTCATAAACATTTGGAAAATCTTGTATGTGTGAAAAAAGATTTAGTGTTTTACGAAAATAAGAAAAAAATATTTTCCGACTTTAAAAAACTTAGTATGGAATCAAAGTGGAGCAAGGTGATTGAAACGACTTCGAGATCTGGAAACAAAACAGAATCTAGTGATGCTTGAAGAATAGCTCCAATGCATGTTTTTCGAGAGTTAAATATTGATGATATTATAAAAGTTATTGCATCAGACGACCAAGTCATTTTGAAGCATGTTGGTGATGTCTCAATTTCTTTCACGCCCGATGAATTCATGGACTTTTTAGCGTTTCTCGAATCAATTAATGATAGATGGTGCGATACAAATTTCTACATTGGCGAATATATCTATATAAGCTACTGGTATGAAGAGGAAAGCAGAGGCCTAACTATTTGCGATATGCGTACTAGAGACTGCATTTCCTGGAATGAGTGTAACATAGATTTAGTTTTAACCTATAAATATGACTTGTATGGATTTATCGATAAACTAGACTAAGCAATAAAATAACTTATTAAACAACAAAATGTTTTATTTCAAATGTAAAAAAGTTGTATAAAAATGGTGTATAAAATATAAAATAGCATACGTCTGTATACATATAAAAATTACTATAAGAAATAAATAAATATAATAATATATTATTAAATAACTTAACTAATAATAAATAACTTAACTAAACCCATTAAAAACATCGTCTTTGCCAGCCAAAAGAAATAAAATAAAGAAAGCTGTTAGATCAGTCTTGGCCCTTATGGAATTTCCGATGATTCCTTATACAATGCTATATCACGATGGCCTATCGCAAGCGTGAACTCGGATCCGTTAATAATGAAGCGTTTGTCGTCCGCGTAAGACAAAGCTACCTTATTTTTCAGTTCGACATACATATCGTGTTGATGCGAACGGAACGTATTCATCTCGCGATGAATCCGTGTGCCCGCTACGTCGGCAGCAGTCTTGTAGTCTTCAAGACTTAGCTCTTTTTTAGTGACGCAGTCAGGCACACCTTTTGCTTTTTTGGTTACGTTACCTTCCACATTAACACAATACGCCTTCGCTCCGGTTCCAAAGAACTCCCACACGATTTTACCTGCATACTCATCTTTCATTCGACCAATGATTGATTTGTTTACAGCAAGATCGTATGGGTTATCCTCTGAGTAATTAGATGTATCGAATCTATCCAAATTATCACGCATATCGTCATAGAAATTTTCTGTTTCAATATTTAAAATAAGAGAGTCAGTATCAGTGTAGAGTAGAGTGCCTTTATTCCCGTATTTTTGGTTTAATATAACTATACAAAAAGTCGTACATGATCGTTTTGGATATGTCCAAGATGGCGAATCCCACGTATATGGGCTTATCATATGTGACTTTCTGTTTAGTCATTTGAATAGCTACTAAATTTTCGCTGTAAATCTCGACGTTTTTGAAATGTGGTTTTGACATCCATGCTTCGGCCCCTAACTTTCTACCAATATTTTCCCAATGGGTAATAAGTTTAACGTTTACTCTTTTCTCCACGTTTTCCATCGTTTTCCCAAACACAGCATTATTCATCAGTTTGAAAAAGTCTTTTTCAAACGTGTTGGTGGCAGCATTTCGTTTTGCTGTGTTTAGGTCAATGTAAATTTTGAGCCAGGGAGATTGACTGAAAGAGAGAACGCGGTGAATTTTTGTGAGTTTAAGGCCATGATTTAAAGCTTGCTGCAAATTTTGAAAATGAATAACGTATTTCGTTTTCGGTTGTAAATTTGGGATTAATTTGATGATTTTTAATTTAGAATCTGGTGGTTTGATGGATTCTGGGCAAAAGGGTAACTCGTTATGTGCGTAATGCAATTCATCCGGATACTCTAAATCGACTTCAAAAACGTATCCGGTGTTTGAATTTTTGTCAATTTTCATGTAATCTAAATTTTTAATTTCGTCTTCCTCAAGCCATTTAAAATTACCCGTTGGTAAATATTGTGACATGGCTGCACCATATAAATTGGTTGCATCCAAATACATGAGATAGGAGCTTGGTTTGGAAGCATCATAATGAGGCATATACTTATTATTTGCAAAAGATTTCCTAACACTACACTGACTGACTCCCCCGCGAATCCCGTGTTTTAAGGAGTGTACCATATCTAGATCCGTTAAAAGTTCAAGCTCTACAGATGTGACCTTGAGAGCTGCGCAAAATGACAGCGCAGGTGCGGTATAAAACTGACATGGATCTAGACCGTATGTTGTGAGGCACACTTCTCTAAAATTCTCAAAAACATCTGCTAAAATTAAAACGTCGGATTTTAAGTACAAATCTGAATATTGGCCTAAATTCTCGCATTTGAATAAATTCCATACAGTCTGTGCACGCTTGTAATCTTCTTGTGTGATGGCTTCTTTACGAAGTTCATTATAGAAGCCATCAATTGATGGTAGCTTGGTATAATCTAATTTTGAAAACGATGTCACGAAAGTATATGGGAAAACACCCTTCTGTCGAATAAGGTTAAATTCGTCTTCTCGCGGAAAATATTTTCGAAGTTCTCGACATTGTGTGGGTTTTAAATTTTGACTTAATTTATCTAAACTAGAGGCCATGAAACGAAAGCTGTCGAGGAAACGTAATTTCAAAAATACCTGCTTTTGCTTACCTTCTCCATATTCGACATTATCCACCAAAATATGTTTGGTAAATGAAATATACTTTTCCTTATTTTGGGGGATAACATCCAATTTCTCGTTTTCGGGAGCTAGTTCTTTCACGAACAGGTGAGAATCGAAGCCGGACATGTTGTGGAAAAAGATGGGAATAAAAAGTGGGACTTTTAAATTTAGGTTGCATATAGAGTGAGCCGCACCTCGAAATTTTCCTGTAAGATGACAATGATCTCTCACTCTTTCATCTTCCGGCTTAAATGGTTTCTCGCAAATGTGACAATCCTTAGCATCACGAAACTCCGCCTCTTGTTCAATACTCATAGGAAGCATTGGCACAATATTTTTTAAAAACTGGTTATAGATTGATTTGCAATCAGTCTCTAACCACTTTACGAAAACTTTATGTGCATCCTCCCCCCTAAATGTTTTGAATATAGAGTGAGAATCGTCGAAATCGCATTTAATATAGTAGGCAAAAGAATAAGGGATGTGTTTATGCGTTCGCACTGTATAGGAAATTTCGGGATCCAGCTCATTTTTCTCTATATTGAGGGGTTTAGAAATAGTCTCGAAATCGGCGTAAACAACAAAAGGTACCTTTAATTTCTTTTCAAAATCGGTAAATTTAAGAATATTCTCAGGAATCTCTTCGCCATATTTATTTTTTTTAAATTTGTTGTCGGGACTTTAGCTAAAACGTGACCGCAATCGTATTTTTGATGTTCTGTTAATTTTTCTTGAGATGAAAAATATACCAAACACCCATCACACAAGTGTTTAACTCGATGGTCGGTAGATAATTGACTTGATATTAAGCGAGACATGTTTCTTATTAAACAGTAATGGCTATTTCCACTGTGGTCACTGATTAATAGAAATTGACATGCCTCGTTTTTCGTGATCTAGTAAAATATAAAGGACCTACAACCTCAGTGATATTTTTGCCATTTTCAAAATTTTTATCTAAGCCATATACATTGACGGAAATATCATTGAGTTGTTCAAACTTTGAAATTACTTTCAGTTTAATCGGAAATTCCATACCTGTAAAGTCCAGTTCATTCTCAAATGGCGTATAGTTCGCGATTCTATTCGCATTTTGAGTCCAATCAACTGGATGCAAGGAAGCCAAGACTGACCACATAAAACATTTTTCGTCTTGATTTTGAATGTTGAGAACAGCCTTCTTCGATTCTATTTCTTTTGGCAGCGGAATATATGACGATGCCTTCACTGGGTTGACCTTATTTACGCATACTTCTAAATGGAGGAGTTGTTGGAGAGTCCAGCCTATAACAAGAGAAAAAAATATTGTTTAGAATACAGAACAAATCAATGCTGAAAATCATTATTTTAAAAATCAAGATAAAAATCGTGTAGAATAAGAATAAAATACATACCACTATCTTTTTCCTGGAACTCTGATGCCTTGCTGTCCAAGATAGCTGAAAACTGGATGAACAGCTCCTCCAGGTCTGCCCCTTCGCTCACCGATCGGAATTTTGTGTTGAATGACTTGACCTCCTCCGACTCCTTTGTTTGCAAGAGGAACCGCCCGAATAACACCACACCGACTTACACAGGTGTTGGCGATGTGCTGGAGCTCCTCAAGATGTTGTCTCCATCGGGTGATGGAGATCTCCAGATCACAGTTGTCACATCGCCGTGTAGATGAAGTTGAAGGTTCTGAAACAAAAAAACATTATTTAGTAAAGCAAATTATTATTATTATTATTATTGTTATTATTATTATTATTATTATTATTATTATTATTATTATTATTATTATTATTATTATTATTATTATTATAATTAATTAACCTAAAATAAAACTTACTATTGTCCTGGTCAAGTCTAACCCGCTTGGTCATGGGTTGCGGTGGAATATCAGCTGGAGCTTCAAGGTGAGGAGTGGGTTGTGGGGCTCCAGCTGGCGTGTCGGCTTTTCGTTTGGCGACCCTGTGTTTGTCCATAAGATGTCGTTGCAGGGCTGCCTCCGATTTAAGGATCCCTCCGCATTGATTGCAGGTCATGGTTTTAGGCCTACAATCCCCATGGCGGTTCAGATTATCCTTCCTGGTGAACGAGCGGGCGCAAAATTTGCAGACAAACATTTTCTGAAAAATCAAAAAAATATAAAATGAAATAAAAATTCTAAATCTATTTTCTGATTCGCTGTAAAATTACCCTTAATTTGATGTGCAACTCAATACATTTTGAAGCGATTTTAAGTTAACGCCTTTTGGGTACTATAGTTCCCTTATAAAAATTGATATAAAAATTCTGAATCTATTTTCTGATTCGCTGTAAAATTCCCTTTGATTTGATGTGAAACTCAATACATTTTGAAGCGATTTTAAGTTAATAGTATTGAGGACTTTTTAACATTAAAAATGTCTTTGTTTTTCTATTATGGGGTATCAAATCACGAAAAATTCATTTTTCAGTTTTTTTCTGCATTTTTGCAATCTTCAATCCCGACTTTCTTTGTAATACGTCAAGACCGCCGCGCTATTGTTCTTA